>PRKT01002118.1:22792-27792 GCA_003671525.1 Saccostrea glomerata | reverse complement strand
CTAAACCTAAACATAAACAAGAATAGATATGGGTTACCCCATATCCAAAGATATTCGACTTTTAGATTTAATATGTTTAACAGTGTTTATAATGACGTTAATAAAAAAAACTGCACTATCTAATTATGGAACTGTTGTAAATTTCGTGAGTCAATAGCATTACGGTCACCCAGTCTCCTAACAAACAGTACACATAGGCCTAGTGTCCGCAAGACCAACATTAGCCTTGGTCTACACATGTGCGATGGAGCTGTCAAACGCATCCAGCGAGCTCGGAGAAACACGTTTTGTTTTGCCGAGAAGTTACGATGGCAGACGAAACTTTTCTTTTCTTAAGTAGATCATATGAATACGAATTCTGATTAAGGAAAATTATACAATCCCTGTTGAATTATATATATAGTTTGTTCTAACATTTGCATCTGCAACAACCATGACAACTTGTGTTTAAAATGGCCGGGGTGGGAAAATCAGGACCTGGTCGGGAAATTATAAACTGAAAACCTTTTTTGTTTTGAAAATTGCTGAAATATACTAATGTATTCCTCGCAGAAATTACTTACATTATTCAAGTTCTATATAAAATGGTATGCTGAACTTCAACACGAACCCGAATCTCCAACCCAGTTCTCGTTTTGCCACACATACCCTACAGTTTACAAAGTGTACACACGAGCAGAATCCGGCCAGGGATTGAAAATTCCGTCATTTAATAATACACAAACACAGAATGATTATTTTTTTCTTTAAGAAGAAATTGTTTGATAATTAACGGACTATAAACATGTATATGTTATAAATAATCTCTTATCAAACATGTATAAAAAAAAAGGCTGAGAAGGGAGCGAGCGTAGAAATATTCATATTTTTTATTTGCATTTCGGGGGGAAAGTGACTTTCAAATAATATTTTGACGTTATTTTTGATTTCTTTAATGTATGACATACACAATTTTACTCTTATCATGAAAAATAATGTATCTACTTATCATGATGGAACTATTTTGGTCGGACCAAATTGTGTGAGCCGCCGCTGAATACAGTAATATATCCTGCATAAATAGTATGCACTGATCGAATATATTAAAAAATGCTGGCCTTATAATGAAGAAAGGGGCCTCTTTCAAAACAGATAATTTCAGGGCCGCTGGGTCAGGGGTACCAGGAGGTACTTTGATTAAAAATAAATTAATGCTTTGAAATCTGCTCTTTGATAAGCAATGGTGCCTCCTTCAAAATATGTGAATTTCATGGCTTCTGGATTAAACAATCGCTGGAAAGTTGGAACATGATACTCAGGTGACCTATAAGGCCCGTGGGCCTCTTGTATTGTTTTACGCCCCTCTCGGGAATAATTCATTCGTATGGAGACGCTAAAATTGCTGATGAAAATTTTCAACAGAATTATCACTAAATGAATTGAAGGGATAACTACGGAACGCCATGATACCTTATGTGGTTATTTCTTTATTTTGCTTTAATGTGGTATTCTAGTGTAAATGACACAACTTGTAACATTTTTCGCAGAAACAAATTGGAACCTCCGTAAATAATTAGTATGTCCATTGTTGAAGATTTTGACCTCCTTATTTTGGACCGACTTGAGTGAAAGAAATTTTATTTTATATTATTTTATCTTTGTATTCCAATTATGCTGTGCAATCCCAAACACTGCTAGAGAAAGGTTATCAAAAATCCTTGGGCTTGACGGAGATCAAAATCTTTCACGAAAGTAATAGTTTTGGTTCCATTCAAACGGAGAAAACACCACTGTTTTGGTAACACAGAAATTTTACTTGAAAATGTCTTGAATGTCTGTTTTACATAATTTTGACCCTCTTCCCTATTCTTGAATGTGTCGAACAGCATCATCAGTTTTAACATTTATGAAATTGAGCATTTTTCTTTGCTCCAAGGCCTGGTATTGGATACTGTTTAAGTCTAAAATATAACGTAAAATACAAGAGGTATTGAAATTTTGTTTTGAAACGAGTGCTAAGTCCATGAATATTGATAAATGGAAGGATCTCAAATTGCTTCCTTTCTGTTTTCTGTCTTATCTTTGCTTCTTGCCTGGAATAGTTGTGGGCTGTCATTAAATGGCGCACCAGATGCACCACGTGGATCCTCAAACCCGGGCAGTCTTTCCGTGCCCTTTCCCACTGGATTGTTTCCTTAAGCTTGAGACGGTTCTCGGTCTTTTATTCTTTCTTTGTTGAAAAGAAAAACTTTTATTCGGTTGTAATATTTTACCTGCACAGCACAGTTAAGGTTACAAAAAGGAAGCGGAGCCTAATTTGTACGGGGAAACTTGACTATGACATCATACACAATATACGTCATACAACATTTCTTTAAAATACCACAAAATGAGTTTATCTGATAATTTAACCAGTAAGAAATCCTCAAACTACTTAAAAACTTACTACAGCGTGTTCACTGTCGGGTATCCGCGCCGGTTGAGACATGTTTGGATGCGGTGAAAATGGCGTAAAATGTACAAACGGAGAATACTGTGTACCTTTTCCAGGTCTATATTTTGGTAAATATTAATTTTTTTCTAAATTTTTTATTGAAATTCTATAGGTATCTGGTTAATTTAGATGATGTGTTTCAATTCTGTTTATAGAGTTCATTAAATAACTCGTTGATGCACTTTTTTATCGATGCACTTGGCATTCATGCCCCTTTAGCAAGTTTTAATTCGTGATTGTTAAAATAATATCAAATATATTTAAAATCTGAAGCAGCCAAAAGAAAGAAAAATCATTTTACATTTAAGATAATTAAAGTGTAATTTACATTCCATACAAGAAATGTATTTAACAACCGTTTTATTTTATGTACCCATAACAAATATAGTACGGTTTGGATGATGGGAGTGTTCTGGTTTGGATGCAAATTCAACATCTATATGTTACGGTTTGGACGGTCTATAGTTTCGAATTTCTGTATCCTGTAGAGCTATGCGAACCAGTTTGCTTATTTAATACACCCTTACATGAAGGAAATGGCATTTATGATAACATATTTATTGTCCCCCGCTTTCGCGAAAGCGAGGGGACATTAAATCTCATTCGTCTGTCCGTCAGTCTGTCAGTCTGTCAGTCCGTCACAAAAACTTTAACCTTGCCCATAACTTTTGATTTAGCTGAGCTCATATTTCACAAGTATATTCCTTGTGACAAGATCTTTCTTTGGGTACCACCAAATTTGACCTTTTGACCTTGACCTTGGAGTTTGACCCACTTTTACACAAAAAATCCTAACTTTAGCTCTGGTCACATCTTTTGAATGGTAGAAACTAGGACTTTCATATTTCATATACACTGTATATATTTTTTGTGGCAAGACCTTTCATTGGATACCAACAACCTTGACCTTTTGACCTTGACCATGGAGATTTTCGTACTTATAAAAAACATTAACCTTGACCATAAGTTCTGAACGGTAAGGGCTAGGGTTTTCATACTCTACATATGTAATCCTTGTAAGATGTCCTTTCATAAGATACTATGAACTTTGACCTTGACCTTTGAGTAAGTCTTTTTTCAAGAACTTTGACCTTGGTCACAACTTTTGAACTGCTGATGCTAGGGCTTTCATTTTTCACATATGTATTCTTTGTGGCAAGACCTTTTTTGGATACCACCAATTTTGACATATTGACCTTGACCTTGGAGTTTGACCCAGTTTTACATAAAAATTCCAAACTTTTACCTTGGCCATAACTTTTGAATGGTAGATACTAGGACTTTCATATTTCACAGATATATTCTTTGTGATAAGACCTTTCATTGGATGCCAATAATCTTGACCTTTTGACCTTGGAAATTTTTCGTACTTATAAAAAACTTTAGCCTTGGTCATAACTTTTGAATGGTAAGGGCTAGGGTTTCCATACTTTACATACGTAATGCTTGTGAGAAGACCTTTTATTGATTACCAAAAATATTTGACCCTTTGACCTTGACCTTGGAGTTCAGTGATGATTTAATATAATAAATGAAATAAATGACATATGATAGGATGTTCATAATACGCACAATATGTCGTAAAAACTGACATCTCACCCACGAAGACACCGAAAGCGGGGGACCACAATTCATTGAATTTGCTTGTTAGTATCAATTCATAAAAAAAATTCACAGGCACATAAGAAGTCACCTTTCCCTTCTTCATACATTGTTTTTAAAGTTGATTTCATATTAATGTTGAATCCCTTTTTTCTCCACACGATTTAAAGGAAAGTTTTCGATCACATCCCCTTTTTTCTTTAAAAACGATACTACATGTCTGATAACATAAAATAAATGTAAAATATGTTAAAAAAAATGAAAAAAAAAATCGTATAATGCATATCCCGTCAACAGTCCCGTCCCATTTATAAGGCAGGTTATCCCACGTCTCCAACTTTCGTTGATGCTCTTGCATCGCCCGCGAGGCACACTGGTTATCGAAAGCGTCTCCTTTCGAGTCGCGAAGTAAGGAGTCAATCCTTATGTCGCGGGTTCGAATCCAACTGTGGGAGAGAACGGTCCGTCGGAAAAGACAATATAAGGCCAGGCCCCGTGTCGCAGTACGTGCTGGCACGAAAAAGATCCGTCACTGCTCAATGGCCCTGAGTGCCGAGTATAGGACATGTAGATGGTGCTCACAGCTGTATTGAGCGACCGATCGTGTAATGCCGGGCCCCACTTTGCAGAGATTTTAAACTTGTAATAAGCTTACATTGATTACATATGTTATATTCTCTCTCACTATGTCCATTCAAATCTAAATTTATATTCTAAGTATGAGAATAATAAGAAAAGAACTCTATATTACATACGCATTGAATCCGAGAGGGGGGGATATCGTTAAATAGGCATGCATGCACTGAACATTAGGGCGTTGGTTACCACCCCCCTCCTTTCAACAGGCATATAATCAAAAAAAAAAGGGTAAGCAGTATATTGTGTTTGAAAAAATGGTAGAGAAAGAAATTAACCCCCCCCCCCC
>PRKT01002118.1:0-22156 GCA_003671525.1 Saccostrea glomerata | reverse complement strand
TCCCCCCCCCCCCCCCCCAATATAAATCATAATTAGCCTCTTGCTGTGGAACTTGTTCATTAAAAGGCCTGTAAACATACTCTCTTTTTTGTGGGGATGCAGTACAGTCAAGTGATCATTGAATAGTATTTGTTTGTGACTCCCCCCCTTTTTCGAAATATGGTTAATATAGTCCTGATTTGTTACCATTTATTTCTTCGTTAAAGATGTTTCTAGGTAAGTTTTCATACAATTTATCTGGAAACCCCGCCCCTTCCTTTAAAAGTGTTAAAATTGACATTTTATACCATAATGATTTATATCAAAGAATCTCATCCAAACCGTATCAGAACTTCATCCAAACCGTACACAGTTTTGTAAACACAGTTTTGTAAACATTGGCATCCAAACATGTTACGTTGTTCTATAGCATGTCACCATCGGAACAGTTTCTTTGCATTAAATTCGTTGATTAATGGCAGAGCTACAGGATAAATAATTACTTTTAAACACAGGCTGTCTCTTAGTTGTAATATTACATACTACAGATTCCATTTAATAAGACTAAATCCTTTCAATGAGTCCAAGCGGTTGATTGACTCCGCCATTTTCACTGCATCCAAACATGTCACAACCGGCGCGGATACCCGACAGTGGTGTTGTTTGTTGCTAGTTAAATCCCACATAACAAGTTAAAAACAAGTCACAGACCGTAATACACTTGTCAATATGACGTCATTTCTTACTTGATCTGTCTCTCACTGCATACAAACTACGTCACGTTGTAAGAAATGAGAAAACAAACATGCTGAAGATGTTCTTGGAAAGGAGATGTTGCACCTCATGCAGTGTTATGGGAACACATTCCAGGACCCATCACATCTCCACCGCACCATCCAGTTACTGCAACACACCAGTAGACTCATAGACATCTTCCGTGACCACCGTCCCATCATTGATCCAGCAGACGAGAGACTTGGCACCTTGAAAGAGATATTTGATTGGTTTATGAAATGGGAAAATCAAGTGAAATCGGATGAAAATTTACATTACAAAGAGACCTATTTGATATCTAATCAGACTAGGGCTGATATCTGCTCTCTTATCATTGGCTTCAGGGAACTTTGCGCATACAAGTTACACTCATCAGCTGCATCAATTATTCCCTGTCGAATCAATTCTGATGTAATTGAAAATGTTTTCACTCAACAACGAGGCCTTTACAATGGGAATAATACAAACCCCACATTCCTTAGCTACTGCAGGACGATGAATTCCATCATCATTGGTCAGCCAACCATCTCAAGGAAATCAAATACAGGTGGCACCAGTAATGGAGCAAACCCTTTCAATGCATAATATGCATGGATCCTGTAAGTAAATACATACATGTATATACTTTACACTGCAATATTATGTCATGTAAATTCTTTGTCAATAATATCAATAATCTATCCAGATACAACTTACCTTTAGTTTTCTTATATCATACATTCTGCACATGTAAAAGACTTGTCTTCAGTAGTGTACATTTCCCAGAGTTCATCACCAATTTCTAAGCAATTTCTATGGAACCAAGTCTCACAAACATCACAGTTGATCCACTGTTCATTTTCTTCTTCTGCCTTTCTACATATTCCACAGCATTCCAAATCAATGTCATCCTTTCTTTTCCTTGTACCTTTGCCTTTTCTTTTACCTTTGCCTTTCTTTTTTACTATAGTAGGATTTCTGGTGCCCCTGCCTGCCGTAGATGTGGATGGTATGTCCTCCATACTGGTGCCTCTGCCCGCCGTAGATATAGATGGTTCACTCTCAGCAGGCGGCGATTTTTTAAGATTCTCCGGGTATGGCATATTCTCCATGTTTTCTAAATGTTCTGCTAAATTATGGATCATTACTGATTTCTTCAAACTTTGGCTCAAAGTAAGACCATAAGCTTTTCCAATTTGAATGATTTGAGTTTTGGTAAACAATTGTTCAAATGTACTCCTATTTACAATTTCACTCTTCAGTCTGTGATGTGATGCTTTTCTGCCCTCAGAGATTTCTTCATTAAGGAATTTGAAGTTAAAAGTTTTCTCTTTGGCTTTTGTTCTCTTCAAAACCTTTTGCCTTAAAGCTTTAAATTTTTTTACACGTAATGCATGCAAGATATTTCTTCTAAATTGTGAAAGGTTTACTTTCAAGAAAAGTTTGACAACTTGCTGGAACAAATCATCCGTAACTTTGCAGATCTGACAGCTGCACGTTCCTTTATCCGGAATGTTACCACCTGTATGGACATTGCAGAAAAGTATTTTAAATTCTCTCTGTATATCCAGTCTATCCAATAATTAATTTTCAACATGTATGTACATATCACTTTTGTGGGTTTGTGAAGTCGGAATAGTAAAAAGTTCCACTTCAAGCATGCAAAAAAAATTGTATGTATTGTCAGTGATGTTACACAAGGAACCCCGTATATTCTGCTTTCTTGTTGTTTCAACCAGACTCTCTGTATCCACTGAATTTTCAATTAATTTCTTCTCAAGGGCAGTTAACTGCTCCAACAAGTTCTTCCGTAGTATGAAATAATCTGTTTCTTTCTGTTTCCCGGGAGCAAATAAATTGGCACTTAATTTTTTACTGTTTCTATATCTTAGCTTGGCGACAACATACCCTCCTACATAACGCACTTTACCTCTGCCTGGCCCTGGCATGGGAGTTCAACATCAGAAGCAACAGCCTGGAATTCTGGTAGACTTGGCTCCATTTCAGTGGGGTGATGGTCTCGGAGGACTTGTGATCGAATACTTGTTATCACATCTGTCATCAAATGATGAAAATTTGACTGCTCAGTATGATACACTTGCTGTAAGTTTTTTTACACTTGATATATATTCCTTTGAGGAAACATGCCTGTTAAAGAACAAATAAAAGTCATTGATTTCTTTTGATGTTCCCTTCCCAATAGTAATTGATGCCATTGATCTGTACTGATCTTCATAAAATGACAGGAATTCATGAGGATTTTTAATAATTTCTCCAACAATGTCACTTGAGATTTTTTCTAAAGGAGTGTCACTGTACTTTTTCATAATTTGCTGCAAAATAGAACTTGTTCTATCAGAATCTTCATTGATATTTTCTATGTGAAAAATATCATAGTCTAAATCTGAGAAGTCCGATTCAGAATCCAAATGAATGTACTTTCTTCTGTAGCCTCATCTCTAACATTTATGTCAATGTCTTGATCATCATCATCATTAAGACATTACCATCGTCATCCTTATCATCCCTCGGTGAACTTTCTCTACAACATGATTTATCGGGATGAACATTTCCTACATTACAGGATTTATAGAAAGCATTAACACACTGCGGATGCTGACAAACATATGAGGATTTGAAATTTATTATCTGAAGTCCGCCAACAGATATGGTCCTTCCAACAGCTACTCCTAATTAGCCAGGAATATTGCAGTGCTGACAGTCAACTACAACATACTTCAAAGACATTCCCTGCGACTTTTGTACTGTCAGTCCATATGCAGGTTTGATTGGAAACTGCACTCTTTTAACTATTACTGTTTTACTGACTGGGTCATATAAAGTAAATGTAAATTTTCTTACGGGGCAAATGATGTCTTTGTTATTAATTTGGAACACAATATGAACTGAATCACCCTGAATACTGTGAACTGTTCCCATTTTTCCATTCACTAGGTCATTTGATAGATTGGTCAGCAAAATCACTTTTACTCCAACTTTATGTCCCAAATGTTTTGGTGGTAAAATTTTTGACAAATAATAACTGTCACCTGTATCTTCAGATGAAAATGTCACTAGATTTCCCTGTCTATTAGCAATTACATTATAATTGTGTATGTCTGCATCAGCATTCCTACAAAATAGGTGCACTACCTCCTCTTCATTTACATCGCCAGGAAGAGGTCGATTAAGAGAATGCAGAATAGCTAACGTGGCATCTGAAACACATCCCTGCGCAAGCTCATTGATTGCAAGAATAAGATCTATATTGTATATTATATGCAGATTAATTCTGTGGGGAAAAACTTAATGGAAAAAGTTACTTTGAAAACAATGCCCTTCCTACATCTCCGCATAATTCATTCTCTACGGATGGTAACTGGAAAAAATCTCCACATAAAACAACTTGTATCCCACCGAAGTATTTTTCACATTTTCTAGTTTTTCTGAGGACAAATTCAACTTGACTCAAAGTTTTGGAGCTGATCATCGATACCTCATCAATTATTAAGCACTGTGTACTACAAATTCTTTTCTTAGTTTGAACGTATCTCTCGTCTGTATTCATTAAACTAATTATTTCGTCATTTGAATATCTTCCGTCCAATATTCCACACCATTTTTTAACGTCCATGCTGTTATATCATAGGCGCATGTTGCAATGCCTGTAGAACAGGTTAATGTATATTGAATTTTTTTTACTTTCTAATTCTTTACAAGCTTTTTGAATCGTAAAAGATTAACCAGATCCTGCTTGTCCTGTCAGAATTAAATTGTGTCCTTAAAGAATCAAATTTACGGCCAAACTCTGGTCGGCATTCATGTCGCTACAATTTTCCGCGATATTGTCATAAAGTAATCTGCGAACGAGTCGTTGAAAATCGACGAAATCGCCTACTTCCGGCCGAGATCAGCTGAGTGTGACAGAGAGTTAGAGAAATGTTGGGAAACGCGAGAAAGCGGTGGAATGGTGCAGGATAAAAGCTTGCAAATATTTTATTTCAAAAAATTAGAGTACCCGATGCTGCTGAACAGCCCGGTATACCCGTGAAACTCTTAAAGTAGGTTAGCGAAGAGTTCCAGGCGAAATCCAAAATGACGCCGACTTCCTGGCCTTTGATAGTTTATAGTATAGAGGGGGTAGACTTATATTTACTAATATTTCGTCATTTACAGATTTACATAGGGAGCGCCTATGTTCAAGGTGACATTGCCGACGAAGAAACGATTACTGAAGAAGAACTGTTGTCTAACGATGAGGCAGTGACTCTGTTTAATTTTTCCCTTTAAAATAGCTTGAAAGAGTAGAGCAAAACCAAAGTGAGTACAATTGTCATACAAATTTCAAAAGCGCCAGTCATCTCCCGCAAATGAGTTACGACTAGTTTTTAGCTCACCTGAGCTAAAGGCTCAAGTGAGCTTTTCTGATCACATTTTGTCCGTCGTCCGTCCGTCTGTCTGTCCGTCTGTAAACGTTTCACATTTTCAACTTCTCAAGAACCACTGGGCCAATGTTGACCAAACTTGGTACAAAGCATCCTTGGGTGTAGGGGAATCTAAATTTTTAAAATGAAGGGACATATCTCCTCGCAGGGGGAGATAATCAAGAAAATACAAAAATAGGGTGGGGTCATTAAAAAATCTTCTTCTCAAGAACCACTGGGCCAGTAAAGCTGAAACTTATGTGGAAGCATCCTGGTATAGTGTAGGTTCTAAATTGTTCAAATCATGACCCCCGGGGGAAGGGCGGGGCCACAATGGGGAATCAAAGTTTTATATAGAAATATTTTGGAAAAATCTTCTTCTCTAGAACAACTGGGCCAGAAAAGCTGAAACTTATGTGGAAGCATCCTGATATAATGTAGATTCTAAATTGTTCAAATCATGACCCCCAGGGGAAGGGCAGGGCCACAATGGGGAATCAAAGTTTTATATAGAAATATATAGGAAAAATCTATGAAAATCTTCTTCTCAAGAACCACAGGGCCAGAAAAGCTGAAACTTTTGTGGAAGCATCCTCGTATAGTGTAGATTTTAAATTGTTGTAATCATGACCCTGGGGGAAGGGCGGGGCCACAATGGGGAATCAAAGTTTTACATAGAAAGATATAGGAAAAATCTTTCAAAATCTTCTAAAGAACCACTGGGCCAGAAAAACTGAAACATATGTGGAAGCATCCTGGTATAATGTAGATTCTAAATTGTTCAAATCATGCTCCCGGAGGGAAGGGCGGGGCCACAATAGGGTATCAAAGTTTTACATAGAAAGATATAGGTAAAATCTTTGAAAATATTCTTCTTAAGAACCACTGGGCAAGAAAAGCTGATTATTTGGAAGCATCCTGGTATAATGTAGATTCTAAAGGGTGGGGCCACAATTGGGAATCAAAGTTTTATATAGAAATAAATAGGAAAAATCTTTTAAAATCTTCTTCTCAAGAACCACTGGGCCAGAAAAAGTGAAGTGTATGTGGCAGCATCCTGATATAATGTAGATTCTAAATTGTTCAAATCATGACCCCCGGGGGAAGGGTGGGGCCATTATAGGGAATCAAAGTTTTACATAGAAATACATAGGAAAAATCTTTGAAAATCTTCATCTCAGGAACCACTGGGCCATAAAAACTGAAACATATGTGCCCATGAAAAGTTCATGGGATAGAGTAGATTTCAAAATGTCTAAATTATGATCATTGGGGTAGGGTGGGGATGCATTATGTATAACAAGGGGGAAATCTGGTAAAGAACAGAATGGTCAAAGCTTCTCAGGTGAGCGATGTGGCCCATGGGCCTCTTGTTGATGTTCCTATGCTAAATATAAAACTAATACTTGTTTTATTAAACATTCTCGGTACCCCTAAAATGCGGTAGCCAGTACAGTTCAGTACACATTGTGACACGATAGCGGTGTTTTTCTTTGAAGTTTACAGTTATGTTTTAGCAATACAGAACGGGACTGTGGTAGGCGGAGCTACTTTCCGTTCTGTATTAGCCCTGTATACAGTGTATTTGCCAACTATTCTGTATCTAATATACAGCACGGTCTAAAAATAACTCTGATTCAATTTAGCAAAGCTATCACGTACACATAATAAATACTGATGTTTTCCTATAATTATTTTTTAAGAAAGATCCGGTATTTTCCTGGGAATGTAGAATGTCAAAATTTCTCAATCAATTTCTAAAAACTTATTCTACACAGAATCTACATGTAATTTCGATCGAAAGTAAAAAAAAAATCGCAATAACGGAAAACATCCTCTGTACCTAATTTTGAGCAATCTACACGAAACGGAAAATTCGCTATCACGAAAAAAATCCTTCTCGCTGACTACAGCCACGCGTCTCTTTCACTTCGTTTTTAATGTCGCAAATCAATTTGAAAATGAAAATTCCTGACATCAAAGTCCATCTAAGAATTTTCTGTAAATCCTGTTTTTGTAAATGAAAGATATGGAAATAACGAACAGTATTCAATCTCAACGTCCATTAAACAAATATACAAAATAAGAGCAGAGCAAACACGGACCTCCGAAACATCAGAGGTGGGATCAGGTGCCATGGAACAAGTTAAACCGGGATTTTAAGACCCCTGTAATAAATTATGATAAATATCCATCTACAATTATAACAATAGATCACAACAATTACGGTTAAATCCTCCAATTCATCCATTAAGACTGACTATCACTCGATTATGTCTACCCCGTTAAATTGTCAAAACAAATCCGACCGAACTTTACGTTTTCCGTGGAAATAAATATACTGCGGATGCGTACTCCCCGCCGGGATCTCATCTACAGTCGATGCTGCTAAGTTATAAAGTGGGCGGAGCTGTTTTTGATTGATCGTGTCACAAATCATTTAGAGAACTCGACAGGTTCTGAATCGTAGATACAAATTTGGAGGCGGAGACTCGTGCTTTCGCACTCGTCTGCCCCCAAATTTGTATCTACAATACAGAACCTGTCTCGTTCTCTAAATAATACTTATGGCGTCATATTATGACGTCATCAACATGTACTACGCACAATTTTATGAAACATCAGCAAAATCGCTCCGGTGCAAGGGCATACCTTACTTTTTTTGAGAAACAGGGTATAGAGAGACGCAGAATATTCCAAAGATTTAAAAGATACTGCTGCCGAATGTCGACACTCCAGTTCTAAGTTGAAGCAAGGTAATATTCCCAGTCTAGTGTAAGTTTCCTAAAATTTCTTTTCAATACATGAATCGAAAAGGTGCAAAGGATTTGTCCAGCAATTTTATTAATTTTAAGACCTAAAACAGAGCTGGCTACCCTTCCGTGCATGAATACTTGGACGACCCCTTCGCCGATGACAATGACGATGCAGGAAAACTTCGTGGTGTTGTTAATCGTGCTGCCATCAAGCGGAATTTCCGACATAAGCCGGACGTACAAAAGCTTTGATGGCTTCCTATTGCAATGAGAAGAATAAGATCACCAATACAAGGAGAAGATTCTGATATCGATGTTTCTCACAGACTGCATACTTGTATCAGTCACCTTTAATTTGTCAACTACACTCGTTGAAAGAATGCTATGAGTGACTCCAGGATATACTAACTTTCTTACAGAAACATTTTCTAAATCCAGGTGGAGAAATAAAACATAAACATTTCCAATCCATTTGATTCTTTCAATAAAATATGTTCAAAACAAAAATAAACCTTGACTATGAAAACAAAAATAAACCTTGACTATGAGGCAAAGTATTTAACACGGATCTACATTGTCTGTGGGCGGGGAGGTTGTTCAAATTTAGTTAGTTTGATACATAAATTTAAATGCAAATTCCAGAAGAGGGACCCCTCTTCCTTTTTTATAAACATACTTTTAGTCAATGTTTTTCCCTCCTCCAGTACACGATTTTCTGTTTGTTTATATTGATTGTATATTGCTTTAGTACCTATCGAGAATTTTTCACTCATATGGAGACGCCAACACTTGCCAGTGGAGAGCTGCAAATTTTGTTCTCTACCCGGCAACTAGGGCAATTGAGAAGGGAGAAATCTTTTTCGTGCCAGCAAATACTGCGACACGGGACCTCGGTTTACACGGTCTCATCCGAAGGACTGGTTTCCAAGTCCCGAATTGGGATTCGAATTCGCGACATAAGGATCAAGTCCTTACTATGCGACTCTAGACCAGACGCTCTTTTAAAAGCCAGATGCTCTTTTAAAAGTGGCTTTGGCAATTGTTTTTTGGTCAGTTTTTTTTAGCTCTACTGGTCAGAGACCAGAAGAGCTTATGCGATAGTAATGCGTCCGGCGTCCGTCCGTCTGTCTGTAAACAATTTTTCAAAACGCTACTCCTCCTACAGTTTTGGTTTGATTTCAATATAACTTGACACACAAGTAGACTACACTAAGATACATAGAATAGTGCATTGGTTTTTAATTTCGATGAACGGTGTTGCCATGGTTACTAAATATAGAATTTTCTGTGAAATTCCTTCAAAACGCTACTTCTTCTATAGTGTTGGTCTGATTTTAATATAACTTGGCACACAAGTAGACTACACTACGATACATAGAATAGTGCATCGGTTATTAATTTCGATGAACGGTGTTGCCATGGTTACTAAAAATAGAATTTTATATGAAATTCCTTTAAAATGCTACTCCTTCTACAGTTTTGGTCTGATTTCAATATAACTTGGCACACAAGTAAACTACACTAAGATACATAGAATAGTGCATCGGTTTTTGATTTCAATGAACGCCGTTGCCATGGTTACTAAAAATAAAACTTTCTGTGAAATTCCCTTAAAATGCTACTCCTTCTACAGTTTTGGTCTGATTTCAGTACATGTATAACTTGGCACACAAGTAGACTACACTAAGATACATAGAATAGTGCATTGGTTTTTGATTTCGATGAACGGTTTTACCATGGTTACTAAAAATAGATTTATCTGTGAAATTCCCTAAAAATGCTACTCCTTCTACAGTTTTAGTTTGATTTCGAAATAAGTTGGCAGACAAGTAGACTACACAAAGTTGCATAAAATAGTGAAATGGTTTTTGATAAGTACAAACCAGTAGAGCTTCAGTCTCGACAGAGACTTCTGGTTTACATTTGCACCCTTCCCAAACTGATAAACGATGCTACGCGTAAGGCTAATGCGTGTATTTTTTGATTGATTCTTGATATAGTAACTTCAAAACCTTTTGGAATATTGAATACAATATTTTTGTTCATACAATTATACCAGTTTTGTAAAATTAGACAAAAATTGAATTAACTTTCCTCTATCAGATTAATCTGTCTATCCGAAAAAGTTGTAAAATTTTTACATTTGATTTTTATCTTTAGAAGGAATTAACTGATATGGAAGTAACTTTGAAATAATTTGTGTTTAAATAAAATTGTGTCTACTCGAAATGTCTAAAAAAAATAATAATAATAATGTGTCATGGCTTATGAAAAGGAAACTAACAGACAGAAAAATGAGCTAACAGAGCAAAATAGAAATAGTACGACCCTAGGATTTTTTTCTGCTCATAAATTGTCATCTCAAATTTCCCAATTACATGTATTTTGACGGTAAAAAAATATACAGGAGAAACATAGATAGGCTTGGAGACTGGCAGATAGACTTTCAAATTTTATATTGAAATACTGGCAAGTTCTATATACAAGTTTGTTTATTTAACAATTATTTACTAGAAGAATCGGAAGTAGAGGAACTTGAATTAGAATCATCAAATATGTGTCTTTTTCGTTTTTAAAACTGTTCTTCAGAAGTTATTTTTTCAGTTTATCGTTTTCTCTAAAATTCTTTTGTAGTTCTTTTCCTTTTTCTCCTTCCCCCTCAGTGTCTCTCACATGCCCTGGCTCTCTCTATAGCCCAAATCAATCGGATGTCCTCTTAGTCAACATCATCTTCCCCAACGCTGTCATCTCCTACAGATTCCGAAGAGCTGTCATCTCCTACAGATTCCGAAGAGCTGTCATCTCATACAGATTCCGAAGAGCTGTCATCTCATACAGATTCCGAAGAGGTTCTAGGTTGTTCCGCTGATCTTTGTCTGGGCTGCGAAGTGAAGCAAACCACGTGGTCTACTGCCGGTACTGGGTCCAGAGGTGGAGGGTGCGTTACTCGGAGAATGTCGGCTTGGTCCTGGCTCCGACGGAACAGAAGTGAGCGATCTCCCCTCTACTGCTGAAATTGCTGTCCGTCGAAGTCCAGGGTGAAACGTCTGGCGTTGGCTGTGATCTGCAGATCTGCTGGGTCTATCCTCATTTCCCAACGCTCTCCGCTGAACTTATCCTAACGGCATACTAGGTGGCGTTAGTCTAGGATTCTGCTGGGTATGGAAGGGGCTGTATTTAGCGATCTCCGCCTACTGGGTCCTGGGGAAGAGGGCGCTTTACTGAGAGATCCGTGCTGGCTGTTGTTTCCGAATGGTCCGCTAGGTCCAGAGCCAGGGGAAGCAAATATTATTGATCTCTGGCAGTCTCTGTGGGGACCAAGGCAGTGCAGCAAGCTATTTTAAAGGGAAAAATTAAACAGAGTCACTGCCTCATCGTTAGACAACAGTTCTTCTTCAGTAATCGTTTCTTCGTCGGCAATGTCACCTTGAATTACTTTGCTTTCTAGCGAGCTATAGAATTACTCGTTCTGTACACTTCGACCTTTTACATTACATGACCATGTGACAACCCACAAATCGTATACTCTCCAAGAAGAATTATTAATGTTTCTTTAAAGGCGATCCAAGGTGTCCTAATACATCATTCAAGAAATACTTGTAAAAGTTGCACCCCGATATTTGGTAAAGACCTAAAGGAAAGTATTCCGATGACGAAAATACCTTGAACGAAAAATATGCACTCGGAAAAAACATGCTACATTCTTTTATGTCCCGTGTAAGTGAAGAGTACACTTTGTCCAAACGTTAAATAAATCATTGTATTTGGGCCACCTCAATCTCTGTCCTAGTCCACTAGGGAGTTGAAGCATTATTGCTGTCAGTGGACACAAATTTGAAACCTCTATTGAATCATACAGTTCTTACTTGAAAGAGGACAAGAGGCGTTAAATGTCCGACATTCTAAGTGATAATGTGCCTCCTGCTAAGTGGTCTGCAAGATGTTAACAGTCCAAATCCTGAACTGAAAATTTTTCAGAAGTGTTCGATTTCTTGCATGATCACGACCTCATCAAAATTCTTTGCGAAACTGGAGACCACGCGTTTCAAGATACCATCACGGGATTTGTAACTTTACCAGTAGCTCAAGTTCCCAACAACTTCCAATTTTCAAATAACATTTAATATGCAATAAAAACTAAAAACTGACTGCACAATTAAGATTGTTCGGATAGACTGCTCAATGTATTACAGTGATAATGTGTGGCCAATCTACATGTGTATAAATTGACTGTTGAAACTAGTTCTAATAACAACATTTATCTGTTGACTGTTATATAAATTTATATTTGTGACATTAACTGTGATAAATAACCTTATCAATTTATTAGGTCACCTGAGTAAACTCAGGTGACCTATTGCTATCCGTTTTTGTCCGTCGTCGTCCGTCGTGCGTTAACATTTAAACATTTTCAGCTTCTTCTCTGAAACCACTGAACCAATTTCAACCAAATTTGGCATATAGCATCTATGGGTGAAGGGGAACAAAAATTGTGAATTTCGTGGTCCCCGCCCCCCTGGGGCCTGGGGGGTGGGGCAAAAACCACTAAAAATAGTGCAATCTTTAAAAATCTTCTTCTTTACTCCCGGACATCAAGCAGTCAAACTGTTGGTATGATTGTAATCAGCATTGAGTCCTCTACCAAAATTGTGAAATTCATGGCCCCAGGGTCAGGGGTTCTGGTGTTAGGGCGGGGCTCTATTGATTATATAGTGAAAATGCAGTAAGTCTTTAAAAATCTTCTTCTCTGCCCCTGGGTATTAAATAAACAAATTAAGTTCATAGTTATGATGAGCAAGAGTGGCTCTACCAAATTTGTGAATTTTATGGCCCCAGGGTGAGGGGTTCTGGTATTAGGGAGGGGCTCTATTGATTATATAGTGAAAATGCATTATTTCTTTGAAAATCTTCTTCTCTGTTCCTGAGTATTAAATAAACTAATTAAGCACATAGTTATGATGAGCAAGAGTGTCTCTTCATAAATTGTGAATTTTATGGCCCCAGGGTCAGGGGTTCTGGTGTTAGGGCGGGGCTCTATATTGATTATATAATGAAAATGCATTAAATCTTTGAAAATCTTCTTCTCTGCTCCTAGGCATTAAATACACTAATTCAGTAAATAATTATGATGAGCAAGAGTGCCTTCACCAAAATTGTGAAATTCATGGCCCCAGGGTCAGGGGTTCTGGTGTTAGGGCAGGGCTCTATTGTTTATATAGTGAAAATGTATTTAATCTTTGAAAATCTTCTTCTCTGCTCCTAGGTTTTAAATAAACTAACTAAGTAAATAGTTATGATGAACAAGAGTGTCTCTTCATAAATTGTGAATTTTATGGCCCCAGGGTCAGGGGTTCTGTTGTTAGGGCGGGGCTCTATATTGATTATATAATGAAAATGCATAAATCTTTGAAAATCTTCTTCTCTGCTCCTAGGCATTAAATATACTAATTCAGTAAATAATTATGATGAGCAAGAGTGCCTTCACCAAAATTGTGAAATTCATGGCCCCAGGGTCAGGGGTTCTGGTGTTAGGGCAGGGCTCTATTGTTTATATAGTGAAAATGTATTTAATCTTTGAAAATCTTCTTCTCTGCTCCTAGGTTTTAAATAAACTAACTAAGTAAATAGTTATGATGAACAAGAGTGTCTCTTCATAAATTGTGAATTTTATGGCCCCAGGGTCAGGGGTTCTGTTGTTAGGGCGGGGCTCTATATTGATTATATAATGAAAATGCATAAATCTTTGAAAATCTTCTTCTCTGCTCCTAGGCATTAAATATACTAATTCAGTAAATAATTATGATGAGCAAGAGTGCCTTCACCAAAATTGTGAAATTCATGGCCCCAGGGTCAGGGGTTCTGGTGTTAGGGCAGGGCTCTATTGTTTATATAGTGAAAATGTATTTAATCTTTGAAAATCTTCTTCTCTGCTCCTAGGTTTTAAATAAACTAACTAAGTAAATAGTTATGATGAACAAGAGTGTCTCTTCATAAATTGTGAATTTTATGGCCCCAGGGTCAGGGGTTCTGTTGTTAGGGCGGGGCTCTATATTGATTATATAATGAAAATGCATAAATCTTTGAAAATCTTCTTCTCTGCTCCTAGGCATTAAATATACTAATTCAGTAAATAATTATGATGAGCAAGAGTGCCTTCACCAAAATTGTGAAATTCATGGCCCCAGGGTCAGGGGTTCTGGTGTTAGGGCAGGGCTCTATTGTTTATATAGTGAAAATGTATTTAATCTTTGAAAATCTTCTTCTCTGCTCCTAGGTTTTAAATAAACTAACTAAGTAAATAGTTATGATGAACAAGAGTGTCTCTTCATAAATTGTGAATTTTATGGCCCCAGGGTCAGGGGTTCTGTTGTTAGGGCGGGGCTCTATATTGATTATATAATGAAAATGCATAAATCTTTGAAAATCTTCTTCTCTGCTCCTAGGCATTAAATATACTAATTCAGTAAATAATTATGATGAGCAAGAGTGCCTTCACCAAAATTGTGAAATTCATGGCCCCAGGGTCAGGGGTTCTGGTGTTAGGGCAGGGCTCTATTGTTTATATAGTGAAAATGTATTTAATCTTTGAAAATCTTCTTCTCTGCTCCTAGGTTTTAAATAAACTAACTAAGTAAATAGTTATGATGAACAAGAGTGCCTCTACCAAAATTGTGAAACTCATGGCCCCAGGGTCAGGGGTTCTGGTGTTAGGGCGGGGCTCTATTGA
Organism: Saccostrea glomerata; assembly: GCA_003671525.1. Taxonomy (NCBI): domain Eukaryota; kingdom Metazoa; phylum Mollusca; class Bivalvia; order Ostreida; family Ostreidae; genus Saccostrea; species Saccostrea glomerata. The sequence continues at coordinate 7,517 of PRKT01002118.1, read as the reverse complement.
TTATATAGTGAAAATGCATTAAATCTTTGAAAATCTTCTTCTCTGCTCCTAGGTTTTAAATAAACTAACTAAGTACATAGTTATGATGAGCAAGAGTGCCTCTACCAAAATTGTGAATTTTATGGCCCCAGGGTCAGGGGTTCTGGTGTTATGACGGGGCTCTATTGATTATATAGTGAAAATGCATTAAATCTTTGAAAATTCTTCTCTGCTCCTAGGTTTTAAATAAACTAACTAAGTACACAGTTATGTTGAGCAAGAGTGCCTCTTCCAAAATTGTGAATGCCTTAGCATCTAGCTTAAAACATGAAATAAATTCAATCATTTGAAAGTTGTTGCATGATGCTCAGGTGACCTATAAGGCCCATGGGCCTCTTGTTTGTGATATTTTCTGTGATAAAGAAGTCTATAAATACTGACTACGCAATACAGTTAAGGCAACATTTTCTATAAAAAGTCACCGAAAACGATACAATTAATGTTGAACTATTTTATTTTTCAGCAAGACACTCTAGTTAAAATAGCTTTATGTTTTTTGATGAGTATGTCCATTGCTATGCAGCTATGAAGTATTATGTAAAGAAAATCGACAGAAAAACCTCAAAAAACTGCAAAAAATGGACATTCTATTCAAACAGCAATTAATTGCGTCTGTACCTAGCACCAACTGCGGTCCAACTGTCTCGGACGCGCATGTTAACTCCGAGGAAAGTCATGCCGTCTCCGAAGAAATTCGGTAGATTAATGACTCCAAAACTCGGCAGGGTAATGACTCTGAGGCTGTGGAAATTCGCCAGGATCATGATGTGGACTCGCCCAACTCTGATGAAAAACCAGAATTGATAACAAAATTCCAGAAAAGTAGAATTTCTTGTATATATTTATTTATGAATGATGGTTTTCTCATTTTCCCCCAAACTGACGCTAATTTTCCCAATTTTAGCGGCCCCGGCCCCAGTCCCAAAAAGTGGTGTGAGAGCACTGGATAAAATTGGTTGAAAACAATCTGTAATACAATGTGCATGGGCTTTCTTACAAATTTTTTCAATGGTTTTGATATTTGAATTACGCTCTTAATTTATAATTAACAGTTCTGTGTATTGAGTGCGACTTTGATCCCCTATTTTAAGAGGGAGCGAAATGTAATGAAACGATAAGCTATTAAGTGAATTAAATGATACTAAATATACATTTGGCATAATGATAGAACTAAAAAAGAATGGAAAGGAAGTATAGGAGCTTGAAGTAAGCTATACCTGTAACCTTTTATGAATAATATGATTATAAACTAATACAAAAGCATGTAAAAAAAAATTGCAGATGTGAACATGTATCTCTTCGAGTAAAAAAAAATACATCAAGTTTATCTACTTAATGACATATTGAATAGGTTTTTTTGGCTATAACTATGCAGATATAATTATTACCATTTTAGCGTGTAAAAGGTAAGAAATATATCTTAGTATTACATGCAAGAAGGATATGGAAATAACGAACAGTATTCAATCTCAACGTCCATTAAACAAATATACAAAATAAGAGCAGAGTAAACACGGACCTCCGAAACATCAGAGGTGGGATCAGGTGCCATGGAGGAGTGAGCATCCCCTGCCGACCGGTCACACCCGCCGTGTGCTCGTTGTAATAATCAGGAAATAACGGGAAAAAAATCCGTGGACAATTCAGTGTATAAATAATGGACTAACAATTGGTATGAAAAACGTCAGTCAGCATTTCATTCAATGATAAATTGTATTTGCTGACAAGGTCATTGTATCGACCATAGAATTTACGTAATGATGACTTTAAACGAGACTGTTGATATTCTTGTTTCATCAACTTGCTTGTCAATAATTTACCTCGTTTAAGAAATTGTTCATACGTAGAACATGCTCTAGCGTATCGAATCAACTGAGATATAAATACTCCGTATGAGGTGATGAAGGTATATTGCTGCATAAGTAAGGGAAGTTGACGATAGAAAAGTTAAAGTCATCACGTTTATCATAAAGCTTGGTTGTTAGATTACCATTTGTGTCTTTTTCAAGTAAAATATCCAAGTATGAAGCAGAAGTGTCGGACTCTGTGCAAGTATGTCAAATGATAGCAATAGGAAAATCCTTGCATATTCTTCTTTGAAATGTACTTGCATATGCATCGTAGTTGAAATTCAACAAAAGTTCAAATTTAATGTATAATAGATGTATATATTCTGATAGGATAGTGAAGGTACAAATAATCTCAATTCTCTGAAAGGAATATTGTAGATAAAGGGTTCTCATCAATTCTTAAATAAATTATGCATATCATGCATGCATACCATACAAAACAAAAAAAAATGTTTCTTCTACCCCGTGTAGTTGTCTTCATTCTTTTGTTTTTAAGTATTTGTAATGTTGGAAACAGAAGTTCCATGAACGTCTAGCGTAATATTTTCTGCAAGGAGGGCATCCTCATAAGCATCAACCGTGGAGCAAGATTTTGTGATATTATTTTCTTTCAAAAGTGAAGTTGGGACTAATTTTTTTTTTGACCCCTCTACACAGACTTTGCACTTCAATGTCATTTTCACCGTTCACGGTAGCTCAGTCGGTAGAGCGCTCGCTTCGTGATCGGGAGGTCGTGAGTTCGCATCTCGGCCGCGACCGACCTAGGCGTTAAAATGGGTAGCAACTGTTCCTTCGCCATGCGCTCGGCACTTTGAAGTGAAAGTTGCGGGTCCTTCGGATGAGACTTTAAAAACCGAGGCCCCGTATCAGCGGCAGGCGCTGGCACGTAGAGATCCCTCACTGCTCAATGGCCCTGAGTGCCGAGTAAAGGTCAAAATTTGAAGCCCTTCACCGGAAAACGGTGACGTCTCCATATGATTGAAAAATTCTCGAGAGGGACGTTAAACAATATACAATCAATCAATCAATGTCATTTTCAGATTTACAGTTTTTTGTCACATAAAAACTTGAAACATTTGAATGTCGGCAGATCTTTAATGATTTCAACTGAAATATTGTAAGGAGGGCGGATGTTTTTTTTTCTTCATAAGAGACGGAGGTAACTGCGTTTTTCTTTATTGTCATCAAGATCGAAGTTTTAGACATTTGCCAAAAGGCCGAGGTCTTTTTCTGGTGTAATACAAGTGTCGACAGACGTCGTTTTAAACTTGACATTATACCAAATTTTAACTGTGACGTGATTGGAAAGTGAAAACATACGTTTTCCCGAGCTCAATCTGTTTCATATGGTCCTCCCAGGCTATTAATTTTATGCAATCAGTGTTGTCAGTAAGCATGCAGTCTGCCTTTTTTAAACATTTTCTTTGTGGAGTGATTTTCTTTGACGACCTCTTCCGCACGATTAACGACTTCAGCTAGGAAGGATGTCTAAAATTAGATATGAAGTTTGATCGTAGAAGTCAATGAAAAAAAATAGCTATATGAAGTAGGTGTAAAAAAAAGTTCTTGATGCTTAAGTACAGGTAGGTGACTTGCTTAAAATTTAGGCATGTTCAAGGAAGAAATGCCGCCAAATATACTTTAATATTTTCATATCCACTGCTCTCAACCACTATGAACATGTAGTCATTAACTGCATTCAAAGCACTATAGACGCAACTGCTCCTGCTATGAATGCAATTGTTCTTTAACATTCGTGTAGTGTTAGCTCTACTACACTTCTGAAGCGTGTTGAGAAGTATATATTTGAAATGTTTCGTAAAAGGAATAAATATGTTTTTAATAATACTTTTGGGGAAAAAAGAAACTCAAAAACAATTTAAAATTGCTGATTTATATCTTTAGAAATTTAATTTCGGTCAATATATTTAATTGTATAATAAAACTTTTTTTTAACAAGAGGCCCAAGGGCCTGGAATCGCTCTTCTGATAAATTGTACAACCTATCACTTGTATTTGAAGCGTCTAACCCTACGTATCCTAAAACCTAAGTTGCATCAACTGATAAAAAGTTTGATGATTCTTAGCCAATTAGGACTGAAGATAATTTAATAAAGCTATAAAAAACAACATGAGTAGGTCACAGTGACCTACTTTAAGATTGAAGTTTTCTGAGGACTCAAGTTGCATTAATAGACAAAGAAGGATATGGAAATAACGAACAGTGTTCAATCTCAACGTCCATTAAACAAATATACAAAACAAGAGCAGAGCAAACACGACTTCCGAAACATCAGAGGTGGGATCAGGACTAAGAAATTGAAGATTCTAACCAATATGTATATGTCTTTGTGACCTACATTTTGGTTGACATTTATCAGAGGCCTAAGATGCATCTGCTGACCAAGTTTGATAATTCTAAGCCAATAAATACCTGACATATTCAAAAGTAGGTCACTGTGACCTACTTTTTGGTCGACATTCTCTGAAAACCCAAGATGCATAAACTAACAAAGTTTGATAATTCTTAACCGATAAGTACCAGAAATACATAAATATAGCCATTAAATGTATCATGACCTACTTTTAGGTCGATATTCTCCAAAAACCCAAGATGCATCAACTGACAAAATTTGATGATTCTAAGCCGATAAGTACTGGAGATACATAAATATACCCATTAAAATTGAAAGTAGGTCACCGTGACCTACTTTTTGGTCGTCGCTCTTCGAAAACTCAAGATGCATCAACTCACAAAGTTTGATGATTCTGAGCCAATAAATACTTAAGATACTAAAATATAGCCATAAAATGTAGAAAGTAGGTCACATTGACCTACACTTTAATCGACATTTTTTAGAGTCTCAAGATGCATCAGCTGACCAAGTTTGATGATCATTGGTCTGAAAGTAATCAAAATATGACTTTTACAAAATTTGAAAAGAAATGCCTGCCAAATTCTAAAAGTAGGTCACATTGACCTACTTTAACTAAAATATGTTTTAAGGTCCCTTGATGTAGCAACTTACAAGATTTGATAATTCTTACCCTCTCAGTGTCTGAAATAATGGGATGAAATGTTTTAAAAAGGATAAGTCAGAAAAGTTCAAAAAGGAGGTCACGGTGACCTACTTTTAAGTTGACATTGTTCAAGGACCCAAGATGCATTATCTGACAAAGTTTGATGATCAAAGGCCTTAAAGTGTCCTAAATATGCCTTCAAATCAATTTTAAAAATGCCCGCAAAATTTAAAAAGTATGTCACCGTGACCTACTTTTGAGTTAACATGATGTGAAGTCCTAAGATGCATCTACTTACAAGATTTGATGATCCTAGTATTTAAAGTAAGCAAAATATACACATTTTCATTAATTGTAAATTTAGGTCAATTTTGAAGTGACCTTGAGACCACGCCTTTTACTCCAGGGTCATGCCTTGAACAATTCTAAATGTTCAACATATCCTGATCATTGTATGTAAGTTTGGTGAAAATCTGCCTGGTGGTTCTGGAGAAGAAGATTTTTTTTGCAACCAGTACTTTTGGTTTTGTTTTCTGATTATCTCCCCTTGTTTGGGGGTCCCAACCCTTATTTAAGTATAAATGGCAGCCCTTGGGCCAAGCTTCGATTTGAAATTACAAAAATTAAATAGGAATCAGACCAGACTCTTGCTCGAGCCGAGTCTCGAGAGCGACAATCTGGAGAAAACGAAACTAGGGGTCATCAGCCCCCTCCCCCCAAAAACTTACACACGCACCCTCACATACACATGTACTGCAAATACAAACAAAATTTAACTTCATTGAATGTAAAGATTGCTACCCTAAATCTACCAAAGGAAAGTTTTCCAACGTCATCACTTCAGAATTTAAATATATAGAAAGCGACTCTATTTAGTAAAAAATTTTAACAACCAGTGTTACCGATACATTAGAGGTGTTTCTTCGAGCTTGCTGGAAAGGGTTGCCCTAAACGTAATCTTGATAATTATTTTTTTTTTCTACATTTTACTTCTCTCTCCATTGTTCAACTAGTTATCAAATATTTTGCATTTTTTCCGTCATAACCATAATTTTTATACTACACAATTGTTCATTGACACCCTAATACTTAGTGTTAATGTAATTGATGTAGTAAGTGTAAAAAGAGGTGTTGGAGTTGGAATATATAAAGCCTCCTCCCGAGTCAAACAATGGCCTTCTTTTTTTCGATTTTTTAAAATTTGCTTGTCAAATGCTTCTCAAATAAGTTTCCCCACTTTCAAATTCGAATGTACGTCACTTCTATGTCAGTGATTGACTGAGCATGATTAAAGCAACTTTTATTTAATAGTGGGGGTTAAATTTGTATAAGTTTGTATTTGTTTATGACAAAGGACAAGACAGGGTAACAGCCGAATTTTTTATATAAAAATCACAACACTGATAAAACTGTGATGGTTTTTATTTAAAAAGTTAAAATGATGCTTACTTTAATACAAGCACTAATTTTGATTCAAAGGCTACATGGAAGCCACTAGAGGGTTCAGAAATAGGACATTTTCCCGAATTTCCTCAATTCTGGTGGATTTTCATCATATTTTGGGTACATTTCTCTTCGGAAAGCATAGAGCACACTCTTGCCTATCTGAGATTTTTACACATATCTGATATCAGTGTATAAAACATATAAATTTGGTAGATAGGCAAGCGTGTGCTCTATGTTTTCCGAAAGAAAATGTGCTGTAAAATTAGTGAAAATTTGCATAAAAATGAGAAATTTCGAAAATTGACCTATTTCCTGACATCACTGCGACCTCTGTATATTCTTAATCTTAAAACCAGTACTCATTTTGTGTCAGGGGTGAAAACAGGTGTTCATGGATAAACTGTTGGATCATTCTGAAAGACACCCAAAATCGGGGGCCAAATACTGGTCTTACCCTATCTTGTCCTTTGTGTTTTTAGCTCACCTGAGCCGAAGGCTCAAGTGAGCTTTTCTGATCACATTTTGTCCGTCGTCCGTCTGTCTGTCTGTCCGTCTGTAAACTTTTCACATTTTTTAGTTCTTCTCAAGAACCACTGGGCCAATTTTGACCAAACTTGGTACAAAGCATCTTTGGGTGAAGATGAATTCATATTATTAAAATGAAGGGACATATCCCCTCGCAAGAGGAGACAATCAAGAAAAGACAAAAATAGGGTTGGGTCATTAAAAAATCTTCTTCTCAAGAACCACTGGGCCAGAAAAGCTGAAACTTATGTGGGAGCATCCTGGGGTAGTGTAGATTCTAAATTGTTCAAATCATGACCCCCGGGGGAAGGGCGGGGCCATAATGGGGAATCAAAGTTTTATATAGAAATATATAAGAAAAATCTTTGAAAATCTTCATCTCAAGAACCATTGGGCCATAAAAGCTGAAACTTATGTGGAAGCATCCTTGTATAATGTAGATTGTACATTGTTCAAATAATGACCCCCGGGGGAAGGGTGGGGCCACAATGGGGAATCAAAGTTTTATTTAGAAATATATAGGAAAAATCTTTTAAAATCTTCTTCTCAAGAATCCCTGGGGCAGAAAAGCTGAAACTTATGTGGAAGCATCCTGGTATAATGTAGATTCTAAATTGTTCAAATAATTACCCCCGG
>PRKT01002117.1:18017-33298 GCA_003671525.1 Saccostrea glomerata | reverse complement strand
CCCCCCCCCCCCCCCAAAAAAAAAGGCTGTTTTAATAATGAACACTTAGATATGCTATGATAAACAGCTTATTTTAGCATATTTCACCTTCTGATCACAATACGTGTAATAAATGCAAAAACAAACAACACAAGAAGAAAAACAGCTGCAGACGCTCCTCCAATAAAATAGTATGTGTTTTTTTCCAGTTCACCTGAAGCACCAGACTGCAAAGAGTAATAGACCATTGTCAAAAAGCATTAAACATATTCTGTATAATGAAATCATTGACAGAAATACATGTGAATCATCACTTCACTATAAATTCAAGGAAATTATCATACATTTTAACCTGAAATTAGTTGGAATAATCGAAAATTAAGTGGGGGATACCTATTTTTGCCGATGTTTGGATAAAAGTTATTCTAGTATCTTATTTGATGTAAGAGAAAAAGTGTTGCATCTTATGCATGTAGGAAGGACGCAAAAGAACTTTCAGAGTTCGTTTTATTCCTCAATTTTGATTTTAATATTGTGCTTCAGATTCTTCGAGTTTTGTTGCACACATTAGCTAAAAAATGATAGTCTAAGCATATGAATTTGAAGCAGCTTTTTTAAGGAATACAGCTTATTTTAGCCTGTGTTATTCGCAATAACGTAATTTGGGGCAATTTACTCCTTTACGCGAAGCAGTTTATATCAAAGCGTAAACTGTCCCAAGTTACATGATTGTATGTAATATTGTGTAACATGGGTTAGAATAAGTTTCATACCTATTCATTTAATTTAACTATAGACAATAAGCCAATTTTTCCTTCAAAAACGGCTTCAAATTGAGCATATGTTTTTTTAAACAGTATTCAAGCGGTGTAATACATTTTTGACATAACTCATTGTAACAATGGCAATTTACGATATAAAAAAATCATTTATCCAATCAAGTGATCTGTTACAACTATAATAAAATTACTCTCAATTAATCAGACTCACCAATGTGTGTTCTCCTGTCGTAACGTTACATGTTCTATTGAAACAGACATCGCTGCATGTTGCATTGCATCTGTATCCATGGAACTCAAAAGAAGATCCTAAATAAACAAATGTCATGTTTTTTTTTCATGGAACATGTGTAATTTTGGAGTGAATGCCAGATGGTTAATCACAGATTCACGGGGGAATAACCATACCTTGTTTGGAGGATACAGCTTGTTTTTCTTATGATTTGTGTTTACATTAATCGGTTAAGAAAGAGCTCTATTTTCAATAAGCAATATGAGCTGCATTTTTCAAAATTTTATTTTGCTGTTTAAATTTGTTTTTATGATAAATTTGTATGTAACTTCTTTTATGATCAATTAGAGTAAAATAAAACAGAAGATAGACTTCTATATGCAATGAAGGATATAGAGATAACGAACAGTATTCAATATCAAAGTCCACAAAAAATACAAAATAGGAGCAAAGTAAACACGAACCTTCAAAACATCAAAGGTGGGATCAGGTGACATGAAGGAGTTAGCATCCCCTACTTACCGGTCACACCCATCGTGTGCTCCTTGTCATGATCGGGAAATAACGGGAAAATCCCTCATCAATTCAAATAATGGACTAACAATTAGTATGAAAAACATCAGTCAGCATTTGACACAGTGATAAGTTGTATTTGCTGACTACGTCATTGTATCGATCGTAGAACTTGCGAAATGATGACTTATACATTTTATATGAGAAATCTTTAATGTACAGGACGACAATAATGTAATTTTGATTCAATCGAAGCTCATAAATAGTTCTTCCATTACAAATATAGACATCAGTTTATCTATCAACATTTTTTTCTTACATTGAAATAGTTATTTACAATTTTTCAACAAAAAATTCAAAGTCGCAACTCTAATGGCTCTAATGTGAATTGAGTAGATGAATATGCTAAATCATGAAAGAATAAGGCATGAAAGAAAATCACAGCCCTCTCCAACTTCCATATTTGGATATACAATTTATTAAGTAAAAGGCATTGAAAAATCTAGTATCTCAGATTCTTTGTGGGGGTTGCACGAGCTTTTTCTTAAAGAAATTTCTCTAAATATTGATGTCTTCTGCAACTTTTAAGAATATACGGGATACTATATAAGTTCATGACATACATTGTGTAGATAATAAACTTCTACTTACATGTAGTATGAGAAATGTCAGTCATCAATACATGTATGACTCAATGGTTAATTGTATGCGCTGTAAAGGTCATTGTATCGACCATAGAACTTACGAAATGATGACCTTAAACAAGACTGCTGATATTTTTGTTCATCAAAACGATTAAGTCTATATAAGATCATCTATTTGCATCTAAAATAAATCGCTAATATATCTGTTGTATGTTTGACTTTTTATTACAGGTTTTTATTTTAGAAATCAAAGAGATTATTATATGTATTAAGAAAAAAAACTTTTATAGCTGTAAATTTTGTCCTTTACTAGTAACCTGTGGCAATTGCGCAGTAGGAAAAAAATCATGGCAGGATTTACTGTGACATGGGACCTCGGTTTATACACTTTGATCCGAATGGGATCTATCTCCACGTCCCACTGAAGGATTCAAATCTACAACCTAAGGATCATTTTCTTATTTCGCAACTATAGAGCAGACCCTCTAACCACTGCGCTATGCAGACGACAATCTAAAGTGTGTGGTCAAAATAGTGAAAAGGCAGTGAAAGTCTCTGGTCCTAAGATGTCAACAAGACAATGACCAAAAAAAGTAGGCCCGAAAAGGTCTATCTCTGAGTTGTGTGTATTTTTACATAACTAGTAAAAAATATAATTATTTATTTTCATTAAATCATTAAGATCTAAACTGGAAAAACAAAAGGTTAGGTAATTTAATAAAGTCTAATTTAATATTTATAAAAGCAAACAATAGTACCGTTTTTACTTTTGTCGCATCTTGACCCTTCCCATCCATCGTTGCATCCACCTTGACATTGTCCTGTCACTCTGTTACATCTACCACCGACCCTACAGTTGATGTTACAAGACTCCTCGCAATTGTAGCCAAAGTGTCCGATGGGGCATTCTAGAAGGCAAAAAAGGGTAACTCATTAATACAATGAAGCGCAACCTTTAAAAAGCAAAATATCACTTGTTTGTCAAAACGTAATCTAAAGAATATCTATACAAATTGAACATTAAAATTATAAACAAATGCATACACTGGACTTAAAAATCCATGCATATCCTTAAGAATCCTTCGTTAAAATGAATATGGAGATGCTCGAAGACGAGGACACGACTACTTCAAGCAAATATTACTCCACAGACGAATATATAATGAAATCAATTACATCCAAGCCTGAAGTCCAAGTTAACAGTGGCAGAGGATGCTCACTCCTCAATTGCACCCGATCCCATCTCTAATATGTTGGAGGTCCGTGAATGTTCTGTACCTATTTTGTATTGTTTATTGATCTTTTTTGCTTGAATACTGTTTGTTATCTCCATATATTTCGTCCGATCAAATGCAATAGAGGAGTGAGCATCCTAACCGACCTGTCACAACATATGCGTGTTGTTTGTTTGATAATGGAAACGTTTATATAATTATAATAGGCAAACATTATAAATGTATCAAATGATTTCAGTCAGCATTTATTATGCAATTCTTGACATTGAAATAGATACTTTACCTTGAGTACAAGTCTCTCCCCGAAATCCTATATCACAACCTTTTAAACACGATCCATTGATATGGTGGCATTGTTCAAAATTCAAACACCATCCGCAAGAAATATTGCAGTCTCTACCGTAAAACCAACCATCACATTCTGCAAGATTTATCTACCTTTACACTGGAAAATGTGTATTTTTCATCACATTCTCAAGACTTATTAAACTTTTCATCTCGAACATAAAAATATAATACATTTATAAAATTACAATCGAGAGCCAACGTGAAAATGTGAAAACGTACCGTCTTCACATTTTGAACCTTTGTATCCAACAATGCATCCAAGACAAGTCCCCTCCACAATGTCACATTGACCCCCAATGCAATTTTGTGGACATGGTAGGGTACAATTCTCCCCATAAACACCAGACATATTGCATCCTAACATAAATATTGCATCCATTTAGCATAAAACAGTCATTTTATGTAGAAAGATATTTTAGTCTTGTTTTGCTACCCGGATTATTCCACCTCCTAAATATTTATGAAATATTGTTAGATATTTATTTTATATTTAAATAAAAAAAATATAAAGATATGGCAATTTCTTAATATTGATCAACTCCTGTGAAAATTGGTTTTGAATAACTAAAAAAAAAACAAATATGATTGTATATTCAAAAATGTTTTAAAAGACAATGATTTACTGTAGAATTTTTCCAGAGATGTTCTATGCATATATCTATAAGAAACACGATTGCTATAGCATTTGACGAAAGTGAAAATACCCCCTTTTCTCAATATAAGATGACGCACCCTCTTACCATAAACTTCAAGTTCACAAAGCTCGTTGAAAGCATACTGAGAATATCCTTCAAGGTAGGTTACTCCAGGAAGTCTCTCATTGAAGTAAATGACGTATCGTCCATTCATTACGCATTCTATCGTTATATTATTAGGTATTGTCTCCTTGGTGTAGTTTGTGTCCTTAAAACATAGAATACCCTCTCCCTTGTTAGTTGTGTTCGAAACGTATACCGAGAATCCGAGGAATCGTTCTGTATAACCGATGGTGGAGTCTAATGAATGAAGAGAAATTTTCAAATATTTTATAAATTTTCAAAAAAAAAAAATTCCTGAACTATAACTTGCTTTTAAAATGATTTTTATGCTTAAGTAACATTCCATGAAATATTAATGGAAGGGTTAGTCGCATACCTAAATTTTTTTTCAAACCCTGAAATCCCCCCCTCCTCTAGAGAAAAGAGAGGTAAAGTTTGAAATATTCGCTGTTTTAACTTTTTCATTTTCTAGGTAGGATGTAAATCCTACATGACATGTTTTCATTGTTTTACTACATCTAACCGAAATACATTTGCATTTTCCTTTTGGACAGCACGGTGATCATTTCGGTAATTAAGTTGATTAAACACCTAACAGGGTTAAAGTCTAATTGATCCTCTCTGTCTTTGTTAACCTATAGAAAAACATGGTTGATCATGAACTATTATTTATTTAAAATCTGATTTTTGAGATGCATTATTTCACAACATTTACAGTAATTTTTTCAAGAAATTGAAATTACCAAAATAAACTTTAACACGTCATAATGTGTAATGTCCGCACTTTTTGGGGGGAAATTTTTTTGGGGGAAAATGGTAACAGAGAACAACTTTTTAATTAACGTTATACGAGGGTTGTCCCAGAAAAACGCGAACATTTTTAATATCTGTTGTTTTACTAGGACTATAAAGTTAAAAATTGAGATACATCATGATCAACATTTTTTTAATAATTCCTAAAGATTTCAAAGAAATATCTCTATAAATAAAATTTTCCTCTTATGTAAAGGAATCTATCAAATTAGCTGTCGGCGCAACACTGACGACGTCAAAACGTATCTCGTAATGTTGAGGAATTTGTTACGAAAAGTGCAGGGGGGGGGGGGAGGTGGTGGTAAATTCTTTCAATAGACAATTTCACAATTCCGATTATAAAGCTACCTGATCAAATTATTTAAGGTCATTATTTAACAGCGGTCTTTACGTAGGCCTACGACGTCTCACTCTTGTCTTTTCAGTTAGCCTTTAATTATGTGCACATGTCTATTCTCTTTTATCGGAAAATTAGACAAGTCCACCTAGGACCTCTTCTACTAAATATAAACATGTTCCACATATTATGTTAGTGTTCTTTCATTGTTAACATCTTTTTTCTATGTGCAGGAGGCATATCCCGCTCAACATAGTGTTGCTTGATAATTTGGTGCTCCGCATCACAGCTTAACGTCACCATTTTTGACAATGTTTAATTCAAAGCGCTTTGCTATATATCGTCATATTTTTGTCATTAATGATGTCAAATGAATGAAATTTTAAACACAAGTACACCAAATCATAGAGTATTTATGATAATAAAATTTTTGATATCATACTGCCATATAGCCTGACAACAACGAAAACGTCGATCACAATGCTATTTGTAAAAGTCAAAAAATTGTCGTGCTCCGACCTCCGATTTTTAACATCATTCAAATGCTGTTTTTATATGCATATGACATCACATGCCTATAATATTTTGTCGGAATATCTAAAAGATGACTTCCCAATACCATGCCAAGAATTATTAGTTTTGGTTGAATAATATTTAAAATATTCAAAAAGTTCGCGTTTTTCTGGGACAACCCTCGTATTTTTCATGTTAGATAACTTGCAATTATAAAACATCATCATATCCATCAATCATAATCATTTGCCTTTAAATGTATCAATTTTTATAGTGTACCCCATTCAATATTATCCGTTCTGTAGTAGATAGTTATATGATGTATCCTGAACACTCCTCCTAGATCCACCCACCAGGTGGCATTGTGTTTTCTACTTTCAGATATCGTACATTGCTCTCCGACAGGTGCCCGGTTTGAATACCTCCCATCCACTGCCTTATCTGCTCCCCATGGCAGGTTGCTAAACGGGAAAAATGGGAACTGTTGTGAGGCATTCTTTTCTAGAGCGATGTTGTCTGTTAAAAATTAAAATTCTCATGTACAATTTAACTCAATGTTCCTTATTATTATCAATTCCAAAATTATGGTTTTGGATGTGGTGGTTGTATATATGTGTGTTTTAGTTTGTGTTTACAGGAACCAACGACGAATACTGCCTCGATTAACATCTTTGCGGGGGATTGCACCTCCTCCTTGTGGTGTTCGTGTTCTTCTAGTTTAAAATCACTCAGTATCAAACGATACATAGAGATTGAAAGCTATTTAAAATTATATATTTTCGTAAGGTCCAATTTTCGTGGTTTGAGGAAAATATATCTGTTCATTAGGATTTAATTCCTGGGATAAAGAGTATATGTGGAAAATTGCATTTCATGGTGGATATAAGTTCGTATGTCTTCTCATACTTTATAAACCATAAAAATTACCCCCCCCCCTTTTCACGAAAATTAATGATTTTACAGTAAGTTGTGCATATAACGTATAAGTATGTTTTAATTCAAAACCTGCACTTAAAATGTAAAGATATCCTGCACAAACCCTAAGAGTAATTTATTTTTAAATTTCAATAACTGTATCTAGTTTTGTCATTATATTATATTACACTAGAATGCCCCTTTTGAACAGAGAAATCAATGACTTTTCCATCGTAATATTTATTCTTCAAACTATTTTTTGAAGAAATTGAATTCATTTGCCATTATTTGTGATAACAACTACATATACATGTATTTCGATTTTAAAATTCTGTAAGTGAAATTTAGTTTCGAAATAAGAGGTTCTAAGATCAGATCACGTTATTCTAAGCAAAAAACAAAACTCTTTTAACGCGCGATGTTTAGCTTCAGATTTTTCATTATTTCTCCAGAGTGATTAAAAAAAGCATTTCTATTCGTTTGTGAGTTATTTACGTCTTTCTTGAAAGTATACAGAATTCTATTCGGAATATCTTCTCTCTTTCTTCTTAAATTGGTAGAAAATGTACGTTGAGAAAAATTCTCTATTGTGTAATCAATCTAAAACTGTTCAAGGCAAAAGAAATAAGTTTGGGAAGATCTTATTTTCCTTAGACTTAATCATGAATTAATTTCAATCTTCAAGATAAATTGACTTACATTACAATATAATTGCAGAATAAACACAGTAATAAATAAAGCTGAACATTCATTTACTTATTTTAAAATTATTATAAACTTGTTCTCAATGTACAATGTTTGTCATAAAAGATGGCGGACACGTTCTAAAGTAAACATGATATCTGCATGTTTCTATTATATAGATTTTCCTAATCTATTCTAATATATATATGCAAACATTATGTATTTTCCGATGATCCTTAAAAATTAAACAGCTACATGTATATCATTTAGATAGAGCAGGATTCACGAAGCATGTCGTTTTTTCGAACGTTTATTATATGTGGACATTATTCTTAAATTAAAATTTGCATTGTTTTAGTTCATAAGTATTTGCGATATTCAAGAGAGAGAGAGAGAGAGAGAGAGAGAGAGAGAGAGAGAGAGAGAGAGAGAGAGAGAGAGAGAGCAATTAAGCATACCATAAGCAGAAATAAAATACCCTGTCAACAATACCCCAACAAAACACATGAACATCTCCACTCCATCATTTTTTCGTTTCATATTAGATTAGTTGAATCCGGCAGTATGTGTTTTTCTATATTATCCATGACAGTTAAATATATTATGTGTTGAATTCAAATTTTAAATCTACAAATTATTCGGCATCTTTGTGTATACAGAAGAGGAAAAAGATAATAAATGTCACATCAAATTGCTGTTTATTTATTTCCTTAACTCTAACCTAATAGCTTCAATTAATTTCTGTTCAAATGTAAAGCTTTTGAATAGACAAAAAACAGTTGTTATTAAAAGCTTCCTGTAAATATTATCAATACCCTCAATGTTTGGTATGATTGAAGAATACAATCATTTAATATTTTAAACTTCCTTCAGGCTCCTTACAATTTAAAATCAATGGAAGTTTGAAATTCAGAATAATAGCAAGATGAATATATGCTTTATGTCTTTGTACCTTAAGCCACGTCAACTGCCAACACATGAAAAAAAAATTATCAAACTTCTAATTTGAAATTATACAAATATTGATATGATATTTTTGAATTAAACAATGCAAATCATATATAATTTTCAATTAAAAAAAACCTGAATGAATCATATATTAAATATAAAGAAGAAATTCCATATCAAATATTTTTAAAAAATATATTAGAGCATTGCATACTTGAACCCTATGAAATAAATCTTAATTTATATTGATAATTAAAATTTTGAATTACCTATAACAGGACGGTATACAATCTATATGAAACACATTCTACAATACATTTACGCATTACATGCAATGTATACATTAAAATATATGTTTATGATGAAATGCATTTTAATTTCTTTCAGACACGCAACGTATAGAAAAAAAATCATTCGAGAAAAAAAATGTATTTGATTTTTGTAACAGAGTTCTTTGTCATTGGGTAAAGTTAGTATGCATTACATTTTTCACCAATAGTGGACATGATTCATGCAATTGAACATGGATTTTCTTTTTACCTAATCAGATTCAATCATTAAATGTAATTAAATTAATTCAAGTAAATTCTGCAATACATAAAAATAGTTGACATTTCCTTTCCTTCAATTCGTAAGAAAGTTTATTTTATGCATTTTTCAAGCGATTCTTAGTCATTGAAAATCTAAAAAAAAAAGTAAGGCTCACAATAACCTTTCTTGTTTTAATTAAAATCTCATATTTTCTATCTATTCGTCATACATTTAACTTTGGTAGAAAGACCATTTAAACGAAAGCCTCATTGACTTCTCACTAACGCAGTTGCTCATAAAAAGAAGGATGACGTATTTGACCTAGTTCCTGATATCCTGTACTATCCTCAGATTTATCAGAGATATCTCTCGTTCGCTTTATTTCTCCACGTTCTTGGTATGCGCAATTATCACTGACATTATCATCTATATCTCTATCCAGTGTAGTTTCTTCTTTTGACGACTGTTTGATATTTTTCTCATGATTGTTTTCTTGTTTTTTCAACTTATTTCTGCAATCCAAAGATAAAAAACAAGTGAAACTAAATGTACGTTTAATTTTAAAAGACGTCTTTCGCTTTGAAAGATTGTTTGTTTGCAATGTGAGAAAGAAAGTTTGCATTAGAAAGTAGTTATTTGAAGAAAGGTATTCTTAATGACAATCTATATTTAGTAGAAATGAAAAAAACTCAACAAATTGAGTATCATAACTTGAATTTAGCTAGAACATGAAACATATAAACATATATACCTTCTGTACACAATGATAGATACGACTGCTGCCAGGCTTACAATAACGGATATAAGGACTCCTACAATGATTGGGACAGCGATGGTCCCTGTTGAATCTTTAGCACTAACCTGTATAGTAAAATAAACACATTTAAAAACTGTTAAAGAAAACAATTCATGTAACATGATCTACCCCTTGGAGATATAAGAAATTTAAAATATATGTATATGGATGATCAAAATTATGGACACTGGATGAAATAGCTATGTCTTTTCAATTATCCAAACGATAGAAAATTAGCAACAAACATGAGGATCGTGGTAGCATGAATAATCACATTAACTGCATTTGGTTTCGAAAATCCAACACTTAAAATATTAACATTATTATACTATTTTTACACCCTTGAAAGCATGTTCCTCCAATACCTGTCGCTGCAAATGAAAGCAGATTATTACAATAGCGTGTATCGTTTTATGCACTTTTTAAAATTTTGAATACGACCCATAAAATATAGTATTCACAATTTTACTCAGATCATTTTGATATAATAAGTTCAATTAAAATCAATTTAACGCACCTGTAGGCAGGCTCCCGTCTTGGAATCACATGTTCCATTAAAACACACTTTGCTACATGTTTTATTACATCCGTAGCCATGGAGTCCCATTATACATTCTGATTTTGCAAATAATATTTATTTTCTTCAAATATTATAGAATGAAATTATATATTGATATAAAAAGAGAAAGTTATTAATACTAATAAAAGATATCCACTGCACATATTCTTTTGTTTAGGACTATACTATATATTTAGGGAAATAATAAACATTACCTTGTGTACAGTTGATTCCCTGGTAACCTTTATCACAGCCATTTAAGCACCTTCCATTAATATAATGACACTGTGCTTTTTCAAAGCAAAAACCACAATCATGAATACAACTTAATCCAAATTTCCCATCAGAACATTCTACACAAAAAAAGAACAGATTCAAAGTGTATCTTTTTTTTTGCACACTTCCTAATCACTAGATTCTTTATCTTACTGTTTGTAAAGGAATTTTCTTTATGTAAGTAATAAAATGTTTACTTTTGTCACATTTCGGATCCATCCATCCCGCCTGACAACCGCCCTTACATCCACCTGTTACTCTGTCACAAACACCAGGGACTCCACAGTTGATGCTACATTTTTCCTGGCAGTTGTGTCCATGAAACCCTATATGGCACCCTAAAAACCATTAAAATACTATGATTACAAAGTGTATAACTAGAATATTATTCATTGGGAAACTGTGCTCTTTGGTGAGTTTTCCTACGCATCACAACCTTTAAATTCTGCAAAAGTTCCAAATGAATTTGGAACCATTGTTCGTAGATACTAAGTCAATAGACAAAAAAACTAGACAATCTATGAATTATGAATGTGTTAATTAATAAGAATATTTTTAAAATGCCATTAATGTTCCAGAAGAAGCACTTAAACAATAAAAAAATTAAAGTCATATTAAAAAGAACAAATCTTTACATTTATATATGTTTTTATTCTATGCATAATTGATTTGTAAAATGAAGTTCCGTTCGGTATTAATGATTATATTTGACAAGAATATGAATTTGATGTTAACTAAAGTTTTCCAACCTTCTGAACATTTTTCTCCTTGAAATCCTTTGTCACATCCTCTAAAGCACGTTCCATTGACGTGATGGCATTGTTCGAAATTCAAGCACGAGCCACATGATATATTACAATTTGGACCATAAAACCATCCATCACATTCTGCAAGATACATTTACTTATCATATCACATGTAAGCAAAACAAAAATGGCTGCAGATTTGTAACTCGCTGAACTACCAGAGTGATACAAGGTCCCCTATTGAAAAAAATGTGTATATCTCTTGCGCACAAAAAGCACTGTTTTTCAATTTATTTCCCTGTATATTTACTATCCTATCAAATATTAAAGACAGTGTGTTTCTAAGAAAAATGCCTTGCTTCCATAACACAATATTCCACTTAAACCGCTGAAAATTACCCTCAGGGGCCTAAATTTGAGACCATTGAAAATGTTGCTTGTGTCTACTGCCATTTTGAGAGGAGAGACAAGAACTGCGAACGATAATATTGTTCTCCCGCCTACCTCCAAGTAAATTTTCAAAAGTTAACAAATTCGATGAATTTAAAATATTTGTTATAGATAATTATGGATTTTCATAAAACATTACTTATTTGGGAAAAAGGAGAGATTACTCTATAATTTTGGTAACACTTCTGTTTTCATAATAGATATCAAGAGAAAACGGAAAATATTTAAGAAAAAAAACATCACCCCCCCCCCCCCCCCCCGCCGTGACAGAAAAAAATCGTTTTTACAGGTAATATGGACTGTTATTTCACAAATGCATACCTTTTTGTGTGTCACGGTGCGGAGACATATGTTTATTGAGAAAAAAGTAAAAAAAATTATTTTCCACCAATTCCAAAGCGATTTACAACTGAAACATATTTTATAAATAAATTTATATTTCATTTATTTGTCTAAAACATAAGAAAAGATATAATCAACATTCACACATCCAAGACTATTTCAAAATATGGTGATGCTTGAAAGTCTGATTTCAATGGAAAATATAGTCTTCCCTCTTTTTTCAAGGGCTAGAGTGAGGGATAATTTACTTTTTATCTCTGGTATCAAGACAATTCATCGATTTCTATTGAACTATTCTTTGTACTAAACAAAGAATTTATGGCCAAATTGCCATTTATATTGAATTAAATGGCTGTAAAATGTAGGCGGGGCTCGAGAATTAGCGTGTGTATTTCTTTGGTCCAATGTGACGAGGACGTGACTTGAATGTGAACTTTGTTGTGATATTAGTTAGAAAATATGTTAGGCAGATATGCTTAGCAGTATTTAGATATATTAAGACAAATTATTCGAGTTTTCAATATGTGGCACTTTAGCTCTCCTGTTGTCCATTCCAATTTTTTTTCCAGACCCAGGAGCTACAGATTTGCAGCTAGATTCTACTGAGTTAAAGCTGACATGAATTCTTAAAAACGCAACATTTTTATCTATGTACGACTTGTTTCACACCAATTATAGCCGTTTTCCGCCATATTTCTTTCAGATGCCTTGTCTCATTGTAACGATATATACCCCAATGCGCTCGTTACACTT
Organism: Saccostrea glomerata; assembly: GCA_003671525.1. Taxonomy (NCBI): domain Eukaryota; kingdom Metazoa; phylum Mollusca; class Bivalvia; order Ostreida; family Ostreidae; genus Saccostrea; species Saccostrea glomerata. The sequence goes on along the minus strand of PRKT01002117.1, from coordinate 20,147 downwards.
GAATGATTTTTTGGCTTGGGTATCGACTTGTGCACACCCCCGATTGTAAAGCATATGAGAACACATGAGGTGATCAAGACATTTCAAAACCACAATAAAAAACATAATAATAATATTTCTGAATGATTATTGATTTGAATCAAAAGTAAAAAAAGAAAAAGAAAAAAAATGCAAGTTTGGAAGAGAAATTTAGTTGCATGTGTACATATTTTTACAGTGCGCCAATTTTTGCAGAATAAACTTGAAATAAAAAGCAGTAAAATCCGTAAACACATTTTGAAATTATTATTATTTGAATTGAACAAAACAACCAATGTCTTTGATTTGCAGGTCGATATGCAATTGATGCATATCGAAAAAACGCCTCGAACGATGTAGAAGTACCCATACCTGGTAATAAGGTTACTGCATCGGTTCGAAGATGTGCACAAGTCAAGTGATAAACACCCTGAATTCCATTTATTGAAATATGCATCACAAAAAAGAAATAAACTCCATAAAAGCCGAATAGTAAACACACTGTCACTACTCCGTACAGACTAGCACATCGAAACACTTAGTCCGTGCTGATCAGATTTTGGTCAGGGAAAATATCACAAGTGGAAAGAGAAGTTATTTGGTATTTTGGTATTTGCGCGGCTGAAGGGGGGGGGGGGGCTGTTCATAACGTATAACTGTAAATTGTCTATCTACATGAATTTAGTTCTAATATACATTTTACAAGTCATGCATGTAGTCTGCAGTTGGTTTGCGTCGCAAAATTCATTTGTCAATTGTAACTGATTATTTTAGTACTATAATCTCAAATCTAAGCCAAGTAATTTGATGTACGGTGATTATTTACTTCAAATCTTAAAAGCAATTAACCAGAATACAATTTTTATGTGTACATCTATACATTCTTTAACACACACACACGGAAACAGGCCATCGCCTGTTCAGATTAGGCATTTGATTTTTAGGGGAGGGGGGCGCATACAAAATAATTGACATGACCGTAATTTAAATAATCTTGGAAGACAGACATTTCTGCCGAATTAAATTTTAAGAATTTTTTTAAAATGTGTCACTCCGACCACACAGTATGTGCATTTTGAGGAACCTAACTGTTTGAGAGGAACGTAACTGTTTTATAATTATGCTGTTACAGGAAGTCTTTCGAGATTTCAGTATCCCTGCCTGACAGTCTAGCTATGTTTGGGTCTTTTTTTTATATAAATATAATTTTTGTAGGAGTATTTGGGAGATAATTTTAAAAGCAAGCTAGGGTAGGAATACTTGAAACCTGGTTGAATACGGATAATTTTTATTTACTCTTTTGTATATTGAACTCCCTCTCTCTCAGTCTCTCTCTGTAACCATCCGGTAGGACAATTATAGGTATCCTACGCACTTTGTGCTGTACCATTTATTAAGCCTTCGGACAGATCAAGGATTTTTTTTTCAGGTGGGATGTCGAAACTTCATAAATTGAATAATAATTTTACTTTGGACAAGATATTAACCTAAACGCCCAATTCGAAAGAACACTAGAGGTATTGTGAGCAATGAGCTCACTAAATGATACCCCCGCCTCCCATATGGTTATAATGGCAAAGTACATATTTTGCTGTTGTCAGTAAACCCAAACTATGTTTCAGTATATTGAGATTCTGTGAAAGTTTCATTAAATTTCACTCAGTGGTATAAGAGGATTTGCGGATAAGAGAGGGGTGCCACAAAGCGTAGCAGACCGACGGACGGACATAACGATTACTATATACTTGTAACGTGAAATATACATCACAGGAATGGGTACATTGGTAACTTTCTCAAATACCTTCTCAAACCTGTCGAACCTGGACAACAGACAAGGAAATTTTTAAAAAGCTAATTTTAGGTAAAATGTGGAATTCTCACGGGGAGTTTGCTTTCTCTTCCTATATGCTTTGGCTAATAACCATTAATTATTGATGTCAAAAAATTTAATTCACATTAATTCTATTTTCATTATCATTGTACCACAGAATCAAACTCGTTTATTATACCCCACGCAACAACACAACAAGTTGCGTGAGGTATAATGTTTCTACCCGTCCGTCAGTCAGTCAGTCAGTCACTCTTGTTTGTTTGTTTGTTTTTTGTTTTTTT
>PRKT01002117.1:0-17605 GCA_003671525.1 Saccostrea glomerata | reverse complement strand
TCAGCTCAACTCCTCATAAACTAATGCATAGAATTTTATCAAACTTTGCAGATATTCATAGGAGACAATATGTAGATTTGCAAATCACCAGGAAATTCCGAATCCTTTATTTTTTCGGGAATTTCCGCACTTTTACTTTTAGATTTTGGCCATATCTTGAATATAGAGATGAGCAGTTTGTCAGCGCAAATCCTCATAAACCGCCGCACACAATTTCGTCAAAGTTTGCAGATATTTAGGACACAATGTGTATAGATGTGCATATTACAAGGAAATTCCGATTCCTTTTTTTCTGGGAATTTCAGCACTTCGACTTTTGTGGGAATGTGGGGTATATGAATTTGCTCACTTTTTCTTTCATTGTGCATAAAATTATAAATAACTTTAAATCATATTATATGAACTTTAATCAAAATATTAGGTCTAATAAAGCCAATACACAGTTTTTTTTTTATAATATTTGATCATAAAGAAATCCGATCTGTTTCAGACGTTATTTTTATGAGAGTGTTATGCATGTTTTATTACCCCCCCCCCCTTTCACAAGAAAATATCTTCATATCTTCAAAAGGTGAATGATTCGTAATAATGCATGCTTTATTGTGAATTTGATGAAGTTAAACCATGTTTTCAAAAATTTTATTTACAGACAAGAGTGATGTTTATACTTGAAAAAAAAAAATATTTGCATTTTCTTCAGTCAACCCCACGGCGCTTTCAACCTTTGATATTTCCCCTGACCAAATAAAATGATCGGCATGGGCCACGTGTGTCCAAGCAGTTTTTACTGTTGAGTTAGCAATGGATTACATGATTTCTGAAATGCATTTTTCAATAAAAGTAAAACAGGATAATTCTTTCGACATGTGCACATCCCTGTAACGATAGCAGTATTCAGGTAAATGTTTTTATCACTGCGTTTGACGCGTTTTCTCGACTGACCTGCATAGAATTTTTGCTGCACAGTGTATTTGAATGTATTCCGTGTTAGTGTATTTTCTATATTGCAGCAAATGCATTCAAAAATAATTTTATTCTCGGTATAGTTCTAGTTTTTGTTGAATTTTTACTTTTCAAACATGTGTTGGTCAGTTTATGGACTTCTAAAAACTCTGCTATCGGAGATGTGCACATGTCGACAGTCAGGCTAGAAAATCACTCAAGTGAAACCATTGTAAAAGGTTATATATAGCAGGTACAGGTTGCCAAAAATTTTCCGCTTAAATATGGCGGAATTGAAGAAGTATGGCGGACAAAGGCGTACAGGAATGTAGTAAGTCGTACAAAGATGAAAAATAATGCCTTTTTAAGAGTCATTCTCTGTAAGGACCACGGATGCCGTACAAACGAATATCACATATTTTAATAAAACATATATGAAAAAATTATGAATGTGTATGAGATTTATTAGGTATATTTAAAATTTTGGGATGTGACCTATCCTCCAGGTTATGGCCCCCTAACACATTTTGTGGCTACCCCCATGTTTGAAAAGGTCAGTTTTCTCCTAATTTGACAAAAAAAATCAAAATAAATAATGCACTATGGTTGGATTAAGTGCATTAAATTGTGAAAACAAGGTGTGAAGTAAAGTTAAAAATTTTTTTTGCTTTATCATTAACACCCCTTTTTATTTTAAAGAAATTTAATTTCCTCCCATTTTTAACCCTTAACCAATATGCTAAATAACCATAATTTCACTGCCATTTTATGAAAATTTCCAAGATAGGATTATAAAATATTAACAATATTTTGATAGCAAAAATACTTGATTATTTATTCATAATTATTCTGGGTGTGTGTTTTTTGATTTAAAAGAATAAAACGTATTTGAAAATTGAAAAAAACTAGCATTGTACAAAAATATTATCTCCCTTTGTAGAACTCTTTAGTTCCGACAGTGAAAGGAGGTAAAAATAAAAGTATTTGTAAGCATGACGTTTTGCTGGTTTGGAGGTCCTTTTCACAAGCCATGTGTTTTATTGATATTTTTATAAAAAAAAAACTGCTTAGATTATACAGTATAGCTTCCTTGGCAGATGTGAAATTGTTTGTTCTGAAGACATTCAACAACTCGCGAGTTTCAGCAATGGCCATATTTTCTAAAGTAGGTCGTATGCCATGTGTTACACTTGCTAAATTATTTAGTAAATACAGTGAATGACTATCGAATGTGGACGTTATTTAACTTTTCTTCAAAATTAAATACAAAGAGGTGAAGAAGGAAGTTTTGTCAAATTCCAAATCTTCTAAGTTCACACCTGCATATTGAAAACACCAGAGGAGATGGACCAAGAATTCCCCTCCAAACAGAACATGTGAAAATTTGAAAGCAGGTCATTTGATTGGTTAAGCTGGTGCAACACTACCAGTGTTATAGGCCTACACCATGCATGTACACGTAAGTAACTACAATTTCTGATACACAATATTATAATATTTGTTCGTAGAGTTATGAGTAGATGAAATTATTGAAAAAGAATTAAATCGAAATGAATGTAAAAAGGTACAGTCCAAAGACTATACTAAAGCATTTCTATCTACATATGTAGTATTCTCTACTGAGAAGTCGACGGCTCGTTTCAATACTCCCCCTCAAGGGGAGTATTGAAACGAGCCGTCGACTTCTCAGTAGAGAATACATATGTAGGTCTTAGAAGTGGGTAAAATAGCTACTTTGGGTAGCTTTAACCTACATACATTGTAGCTATTAATAGCTATGTGGGTAGAATAAGAAATAATCTTTGGACTTGACCTTGTAAATTTCATTTTCCTCGTTCATCTTGAACACTCTATAATGATGTATGCATTTAAAGTTTAACAAGATATTAATTAAAAAGTTTCTCCAATTTGAATTATTGTAAACAGTTATTTATTTTAGACCTGTCAACATACAAAACTAAATAAAAAGTACCGTTAAATATGTGGTGAATGGCAAAAAAATTAACAACTCATTCTTATATAATTGTGCTTTAATTAGTACCTGTAAGGAATTGAATTATTTTTATGAAAATATACAATTTATTGTAGCATGCTCATGTGTGACCAAGTGAGGGGCATCACAAGGAAGGGGAAGATATTTAGATCATTCATGGAGCCTTCAACATTGCATTAAAACCAAATTATAAAGAGGTATAGTGTCCATGTACTATAATTTTGACCCAATGGCCTTGACTTCTATATCTTTCAAGAAATTAGACATTGGTAATAAATTTTGAAGGATAGAGGATACAGCTTTCATGTTCCATATATACAGTAACTACTATTATTGACCCACTTTTCAAGGCATGTAACGTTCTGTGATGTTTCAAGTTCTACCCATCTGAAATCATCCTAATTATTCTATACAAATATTTTTCACTTCAAATTCCATTTTTGTGCAACTTTGAATAAGAAATTAAAAAAAAACTACACTGTAAAACTTATTCATTTTACTCATTAAAACATGATCCAAGTTGTTATTTTCAAAAATTTTGACAAGAGTGTACCAATTTTCCTAAAGAAACCTCTCTACACTGTACACTAAAGAGTTACAATTCTGTTTTATTTATCTGCCCGTAGATTTTAATGCCAATAAATACACATTTACACTATAATATGTTTTACGGTGTGACCGTTGGGGCGAGCGCAGTTGTACCATCACTTGAGATCAGCCACTTCGAACGTCAAGCTGCACGAGATATCTCGACTAGCTGTGACGTCATACGACGTCACAAAGCTCGTCGGAGCTTACGGAGACAGCCGAGCGTCTGTTTGAAACTATAGAATAAGTGCAATTTTTGTCGAAAAACATTGCAGAGTTATTTCAGGTTTCTTTGAAAGATTTCTACAAAGTGAAAGTCTGATATATGCTTTACGTTATTATTTATTTATTTATTCGGCAATATTTGCGCAAAGGACATTGGGTAGTGCAGGAATTCTGGGAATGTTGCACAGAGAAATTTGGCTGACGTATGTACAGATTTCAATCCGAATTTCCTCTGTTCTTACACGTTAGTCTATTGAGCTCGCTTCGCGACGCTCGCTGCGCTCGCTATTACTCAGTTTATAATCAAATCAAGTATTCTTAACTTTTAAATTTTGAAGAGGGCAAGATAGTTTAAATTCTAAATTATAAACATGTTGTTTACATGTATCTTCTCCATAGAAGTAAATAGCAATTATTTCTACTGATACTGTGTTGTGTTTGAACATTTTTTTCCTGGGGTTAAATGCCATGTATCATGTATTGAAAATGAAATAGAAAAGCTTATTATTTACATCTTTATTCAATATAATTTTCGCAAAGTCCAAAAATCATTTTACACTGGTGTAGAGAGGATGTATGACCTATTACATGTACAGTACAAGTGTAACTGTTTTCATGATCCAATTGGTTCCTTTAATCATTTTTAGCTCTACTGGTCAAAAACCAGAAGAGCTTATGTGATAGTAATGTGTCTGTCGTCTGTTTGTCTGTTTGTATGTCTGTCCGTCTGTAAACAGTTTTTCAAAATGCTACTCCTCCTACAGTTTTGGTCTGATTTCAATATAACTTGGCACTTAAGTAAACTACACTAAGATAAATAATTATGTGTATCGGTTTTTGTCATTATTCTATTGATTGCTTTTGTAAATGTCCCAACTGCTAGTTTTCTCTTTCTTTATTATAAGTACAAACCAGTAGAGCTACAGTCTTGACAGAGATTTCTGGTTAACTTAAGTCTTGTATTATCTACCTGGTAAATCTAAATACTTGTATTGTCTATTACAGAACTCAAGAAGCCAGAGTTTTACATTTAGTCATGACCAGTCATGACATTCAGCAAATGAATGAGTATCTGATGAAAATTAGTGAGAGTTTTCAGAGAATGGGAGATACCGTCGGGACACCTTCACTAAGCCTGCTAAATTATACTACAACAATATAATGACAAACATTGCTGTTATTCTCCCAAAGAACATCAAAGAAATAGTGAAGTCTTACAGTATCTGAAGAAAATCCTAGTCTTGCCTAGTATTATACCTGAGGGAAGTTTTGACCACTTATCCTGAAGTTATTCATGCATAATAACATGGGTCCACTATGCACTACTATGAATATGCTTCAAATAATTTAAAAAAAAGAATTTAATAATGTACATTCTTAAATAAAAGATAAAAAGTGTATAAACAGTAGTCTCATTGCATGTAAAATGATAATTCCATCCTTTGTTACAATTATTGAATTTTTATAAAATTGACAAAAAAATTAAAGAAATCTATGTCAAAAGTGTCTATTATTATTTTCAAGGCTTAAGGATAACGTTTACTTGGATGACAAAAATATTAACTGATAAAAGTGAAAAACCACCTATTGTACATCTATGTAATTATTCACTTAAGTATGTCATTGCCCTACTATTCCTGCTAATGGCTCTTGGGTATTTCATAGAAAATATATAATTATTTTTCACAATATGACCAACATTTGCCCTCCCCTCTCCTAATATTTTGCCAAAAGTTAGAATTCTATAATAAACATAGCTACTCTATGCTTGTGCCCCCTCAGAAAATACATCTAATGATCTTTTGTCCTTATTTTGCTTTCTAGAAATTTTTGGTTACTTTTCACTGAGAATGTATGGTTGTGCCCCACCCCCCCTCTTCCAACTGAAATTGCCTCTTACGAGCCTGCAATCAAGTTGAAAATCTGAATGACAGGAACTCTTATTACTTACATGTATGGCCTCATTTTACTTTTGTTGTCCTTATTCTGCTGGTATTATAATTTTATGAGCTCAATAATCAAATTATTTAGATATGTTGCTGTGAATGGTTTGTGTTCAACAGTATACATACATATTTTTGAAATTCTTCATTGTGTATCAATCAATTACAAGTATATGAAATAATGTTTGAGCTTTAATATAAATTGATAATTGAAAAAGTTATTTAAAAAAAAATAATTAGCCCGAACTTTCTCTGCACACCATAATCTTTTATATTTTCTTTGAAAAAATAATAATAAATAATAATCTTTTAATTTTCAGATTTATTTTCAGTTATCAATTGTTTATTTAGTCCATTTAAACCATTTTGGATTAAACATGTTGTACTTTATAGCATTCTGTTTCTGTAATCAGAAATCCTGACTTAAGGTCATCCAGTCAATTCCTGAAAATGTGGAGAAGCAATTATACTACATGTATATATTCTTCAGTTAACTTTGAACTCTTGACCTTAGCCTTACGTTGTGATAGAGTTAATAAATTAACTTTTCATCGACTCTTTTTTTTTCAGGTAACAAATACGTTTAATAGCTGACGAAGATAAAATTTGAGTCATAGAACAGGTGTCATTAATCCCCAGCCTTTTCCTCATTCATTAAAAAAAAGGGGGGGGGTAAAATAAAATATCTGTGTATTACTTTTATATCTTCACTATACCTACATTTCATTTAAAGAATTGATTAGTAGCATGATTAATATACACTTCAGTATTGTTAAAATTTAGCCACAAACGTGATTTTGAACCGATAAAAACATGAAATGAAAAAAAATCCCATGAGCCCTGTTAACCACTGCTATGTTGCTATCCGCCCCTAAAATGATACATTTTCATTCATTTTTATCATTTAATACTCTGTTAAGGTTGTTTTACATAAACAATGTCCTCAAAAGAGAAAAACAAACTCTACAAAATATACCATATACATTATTATACAATGTATAACGCAGTTTTCCAATCCATATCTGAGGAAATTCGGGATTATGGGTTATTTTCATTTTGATATTTCCCCAGTTATCTGAAAAACACATGTTGGGAATCTATATGAAATTAAAGACTATAGTATAGATATTTGGAATAAACAAGAAGTTTAAAAAACCTATCTTGGAATTTAAAGATAAATATAATTGAAATAGAGGGTAAAATGGGTTTTTCTGCATTTTGAAAAAATCATGAAATTTGATATTTTTAGCCTTCTATCAGCTTGAAACGCCTCAGGCAAAAGATTTAATTCTTAATTATTTTAATTATATAAGAATGCATAAAATAAATTATATAATTGAAAGTGGTCATATTTTTCGTGTTTAAAGGAAATATGGGGGTTAAAAATGCCATATTTCATGAAATAGAACATGTCAAAATGGCCATATTTGTGTTAGTTACGGTTGCCATGGCAACGGACACCCCGAGACATGAACTAAGGTGGTTTTCTCAGTTAGACACCTGAGTTCACTCTAAATACAAAAAATCACGTATTTCGGAGACATTCGTTTTTACGGCCTCCTTGGATTCTTTGGTTTTTACAGAGAATGACTCTTAAGAGTTCATGTCAGCTTTAAGTACAATCATTCTACAATCAATTGACATTCTTTTTTTTCTTTAAGTCGGAAGTTACTTGACAATAATAAATTCAATTGCAGAACACATTCGATTAAATTTTTACCCGCTGATTAAATCATAGTTCTTTTTATCTGTGTTTCAAACAACAATTATTTTGTTGGTATCAAAGAAATGCATGCTTTTAATTAATATTTGAAGCAATATACCATTCTCGCAGAACGTTCCCTTCCAACCAGGGCTACATCCATGTTCACAGATCCCAGAGAATCTGTTACAACCTTTACAGTTAGGCTTACATTGTTCAGCACAATTCTTCCCGTGTCTACCAAGTGGGCATGCTGTAACGGGAAAATGAAGGTTGATGAACCATACCGAAATCATATAACAAGTATATCCATATAGAAAAATTAACAAAACACGGATTTCAATAATCTGGAAATGTTTTATCAACATTTTCTGTTAAACACCAAGTACTGCAATGATAAATAAAATGTAAGCATGTGTTCAAGTACTCGATGAAAAAGAAGATAATGAATATTGCACTAGAATAATTTTTGACATCAAATTAATGTCGTACGTAGATATTATTCTCCAATGAATTATGGACGTCATCAAGATATCGGTATTATCAGATCAGACACAAGTACATGTATCAACATGTACATTAGAATTGAATATTTCACTATAAATATTTATTTAGACCATATCGATGCATCGTCTTTCGCAGTCTGAAGTGTGTGATTTGTCTAAACAGCTAAAATATTTTGGAAAGTACATTTGGTGTATCCTTAAAAGCACCTTTGCTTTAAATGAAACAACAGTTTCTTCGTACCTTTATCGCATCTATCTCCATGCGCTCCTACGTCACATCCAAACTTACAACTTCCGTTCACGTGATTACATGGTTCTCCATTACTGCAGTTACCGCATATTATGCTACACCCAAGGCCATATCTATTATTGTCACATTCTGAAAATTGAATTCATTCTTAAATATAAGGTACGAGTTGAAATTATTTCATATATTAAATGATTTCATGTGAAATATTGAAAACAAGTAAAGTACGGGGATTATCTATTTGTATAATTTTTTTTAGTAGAAACCTAGCTTTATAAACGTCCAAATTTTTATATAAAGATATGGTTGAAAGGATCATTTCAAGTGAGAAAAATCCCTTCTTTTCAAATTTCTCTCTCAAAATCTCAATTTATTTTTCATACACCTGCATGTTTGATATACTTACGCTCGTCACATCGTAGACCTTTGTAACCACCCACACAACCAAGACATGTTCCATCCTCAATGTGACAGTGTCTCTCTTGACAATTCTGAGGACACCGTATATCACAGTTAGGTCCATAGAATCCTCCAGTTGGGCAACCTGTTGTATAGATCAGAAAGTTTTTGCTATAATTTTATAAAATATTAAAAAAAAAAACAACATCTTTTTTCTCTGTTTTGTAAAATCTAATATCTACATGTACATCTAATTCAAATATACACTGAACCCGATATGCACACATTTACCCACATTCCGACAAATAAACAGGGATACTGTATTAAATGCTTAAAATTTTAGTGCATTACAATACCAATTTGTTATGAATAACTATGTGTTGTTACAGATATTGATCAGACATGCACAGATAAAATGTATGTTTCTCATGAAACCACTCAAGACAGTTGATATTCGATGAATCTTAATTTAACATAAAATATTATTATGAAGAAACATAATTCTATCACTTTTCAACACTACAGATATTTTCTGACCGTAAACTTCAAGTTCACAGAGTTCGTTGTAAGCGTAGTTAGAATATCCAAGAGGGTAGGTAACTCCTGGGAGTCTCTCGTTAAAGAAGATGACGTATCGTCCATGTCGTGGACATAAAATACTTGTTGGATTAGGAATTGTGGCTCTAGTATAGTTGTTGTCCTTAAAACACAAAAGTCCGTCTAATCTGTTAGTCGTGTTCGACATGTAAACTGCATATCCAAGAAAGCGAGAGGTGTAGTTATTGCTTTGACCTATTAGAAATTTTCAAGAATATTATAAGACTTATAAATAATTTATAAGAATAATATTGAATTTTCACGAAAAAAAGTATAAAGTAAATAGCTAATCAGAGAGGCAAAAGTTGTTGGATATAAGAAGGGAATTGTTGAACGAAATATAAATAATCAAGAGAAGCATCGATTTATTTTGAAATAGTCATTTTTTGTACAATCTAGGAAACTGCAGATTCGTACTATTTAATTTATCATTTAAATGTACAAAACTTGTCATTCATATTCTGACTGTTACATTTCATCTAACACAACAGATTGATGATATTTTTAAAATGGATTAATAAACATACCCCAAGGTAAATTGTCCGTCCTATAATGGATTTTAATATGATGCACACTTTTTACTTCCCCTAGATTTACTCGCCATTCTGCTGTCTGTTGATAATCATTCGATGTTGTACATTGCCCACTTATAACCGACAAATCGACGTAAAGTCCATCCACGGCCTTATCTGCTCCCCACTCCGGATATGGATAAGGATACCGCTGCCATGCAGACTTATTTAGAGCAATATTTTCTGTAACAAAATAACTTAAGCTAAATTTGGGAGGTTTTATCATTCTTTGAAAGTAATGAAATTTTCTGAATGTTCCTTAAATATCTTCTTTTCAATTGAACACTTTGATTATTTAATAAAAAAAATCGTATCACTGGATGAAGTCATGCTTTAAATCTAAATTAAGTACAGCATGTACATGCATGAACAGTTTACTATTCTTAGGAAAATTATAAAAAAAAAATTGTATAAGACATCGAATGTTTATTTTGCTTATCAAATGAATAACGACAGTTTACATATGAATATATATCGGAATAGTATGAATATCTGTTATAATTTCTTCGTCTTATTTAAAATTGTTTGGTAATGTTTCTCCTTTCGAAAACAAACCTTCTTCCATGTATTACTAATAATAATTTAACTAAATATTCATTTAGTGCAGTATAATGTAGGGGGAAGATATTTCATCTTTGCTTTTTACCCAAAAGGAAGTTATGTAAACAAACAAGGTTGTAAAACTTTTATTAATATAACAGATTTGAAAAATCCTTCCTTGTTTTCTTCTGCTTAGTTTAATAAAAAAGAAAAAAATATAAGAACATGTATCAGGTCTTATGATAATATAATCGGTATACTCACAATATATGTAATTTTTCGGTAATTTTTTAATGCCGTTTCTCGACGAGACATATAATTAACACATATTCTCTTATGTGATAGAATTTTTCAAATGAAAATCAAGGTTCCAATTTTAAACTTCACAGTCATGAGTAGTTATATTAACACATTGTCGCATATCAAATATTTATAACCTTTACAAGAAGGTTTTAACAAAACACTTCTTATAAGGGCACTAGATGGACAGAAGTCAATTTCTTCAAAAATTATTTGTATATTTTAAAGCTTCCTCCTAAATTAGTTGATTTGCGATATTTTTTTTAATATTTTAAATTATAATAATTTAATAAGAGAGAGAAGTAATTGGTTCATTTAGCTGATAAAGCTGATAGTTCTTACCATAAGCTATTGCAATAAAACTGGAAATTATTATTCCACTGAAATAACGAAACAGTACAACTTCACCTTCCATTTCCTTTAATATAGTATTTTTTTTAATCCAGGAAGTATAATTATGTTTTTGTACCTTACGCCGATTAAAACTTCTCAATAAGGTCTTGCATGCAGAGTCATTCAGTGTCTTCAGCTGGTTTTATATTAAGATTTATGGGTAAAACATACAAGGTCATTTTTTTCTATTTTTAAGATATAAGTCACCAAGTCAGGTAGGTAAAAAGTTCTTTTTATGATAGAAAGAATCACTGTTTGCACTCAATGAAGACCTGATTGCAGTCTTTATTTGTACTTAAATATAAATAAAAAAATTAGTTTTGAGTGTTCTCTTTGCATATAATACATAATACAAAAGACTGATAAGAGCAAGAACAGTTTTTAATGTTGTAAAATTGTCGATTACAATAGTTAAACAGTTCGAGCTGGAAGCATTTGAAAAGAAGGATAAAGATAGTGAACAGTAATTAGGCTTACGATTCCATTGATTCATTACAAACTTGGTGAAATCGTTGTATTGAATTTTCTATGATCTTTTTTGGGCATTATAAGAAATTTACAGTATTTAAAGGAATACAATACAATCTTTTTTATAAATTGAACGTCATATTAAACTGTTTTTTAAGTGTGATCGTATTTTATTTTATAATTCACGCCATAGCTGTACTTTGTATTCTGAGATTCCTATATGTCGGCAAGGTCATATGAAGCTTCTGAAAATCCAACGATTACAACAAAGTGCGGTCAAATCTTCAAAAGACGAGTTTTTGTTAGTTTTTGTTCCCATTACTAATCGTACCTTCAGCCTTCAAGCTTGGCCTGACATGGAGTCTCGGGTTGATATCTGGTGTGATTCAGATTTTGGCAGTATTATTCTCTATATGTTATCTCCAAACGTGTTGAACGTATTGATTGCCATTTCCTTTTTAACATTTGCAATCATCTTCAATATTACATGATTCTTGAGAGTATAATAAAACAATTGTTATTTATATTCCTCTATCAAGAGGACAAGACATGCCAAGGAAACAAATCATGAGTACATCGACGGAAGTTTACTCAAGGATGTAAAGCAACTATCAGTTATATAGATATGGATTATACTAGGAAAATGACGGGTTCGTGAAATGATTCACTGAAATACAAACTTAGTTGTGAAAACAATTTCAGAGATTCAAAAATACGGAAGTAATGCAAAACTGCAATATGTAGCTAAATAACATAACATATTTTTCATACATTATTGTAATAAAAAAATGTAGTATAAAATTAGTCCGAAAATCTTATGTCTTCCTGACATTTTTTGATTTTGATATTTTACGTGATAGTTCACAAGTATTAAAAATGAACACCGGTTGGAGACGGCAAAATTTTGAGTTTTCGTAATGTCGGTTCTCAAGTTTTCCTGGCACGCAAAATATCAAAATCGTAAAAAAAAAGCCAGCGAAACGTCAGATTTTTAGGACTTGTATAAAACATGACAGTGTGATTAGCATTCATTCAACTGACATGTTTTATGACGTCCTTCACACCAATTTTTTTTCCTTAAGGTATCCAATCAATGATAGGACATCATTTTCTAAACTTAAATATCTATCCTGCATTTAATAACCTGAAACTAGTTGACGGCAGTCAAAGCAGAACAAGATTTACCATGAGATTTTGTCTTAAAAATGCATGGATAACGTATAATGCCTTGAGCAGTATTTAATCAATGTAGAAATCGCTGAGGTCTATTGGAACACGAAATTTGTTTTTCTAAAATAAAAATTTACATATTAAGTTTATCAAAGATACTATGGTGGAAAGATGTATATAATCATTAAGAATAGAGAAACGATTAAAAATTCAATTTCTAAAAGATACTGTGAAATCAGTAATTTTCGTGGGGGTTAATTTTTGTTGTTTTCGTGGTATGAAGAGACCCATGAATGCATGTCCAACACGAAATGTAAATTTTCATATGCACTACTACTTAAAAGTTCTTCTTCAACGAAATCAAATCCCCACTAACCAATATTATTTCCTTCAACCACGAAAATTTGACCCCACGAAAATATGTGATTTTACAGTAGATTTTTTAAAGAATTGATTTTATTGATTAACAGCAGAGGGGGAAAACTCTTCAAAGATAGGTAAAGGTAAAAAAAATTGGACACATTCTGTTCTTATATACTGATACTAAGACATGAAGATCATGTCTAAATATACTGAGTATGCTGCCAGTATACATATCTTATGCATTCAGACACATTGAAGCTAAGCATACTATAAGTCTGATACCTTAACATTAAAACTTTTAAATTTCTCGACGGCGGTCAATTATTATAGGACTCATATATAAAATAATGACCCCTGGGGCTCTTTTTTAAACATTTTTTTTCTACGGGTGGGGGCCCCGGGGTCATTTTCTGTTGTTGAAAAATAGCTCCCCGTACATTGATCGATGGGTTCATTATTCGTCTTTACACCGGTTAGTCTAGCTATGGATATATGTTTGCCGGAAATATGCACTTTATATAAAAACATATTGTTACTTTAACTAATAACCTCAGTCATAGAGGGTTAAAACGTGAGAAAAAACATTTTCTTTAGTTTTCTTCCTGGATCAAAAGCATTTTACATGTACCGTCATGGACAGTACACTAGTGTTGTTTCGTCTTCTCACAAAATTTATTCTTATCGAGATTTTTGCAGCTGCATATGGTAAGATTATTTCCTCTTCTTTAAGTTGTTTTAAAGTTAGAATGATGAATGTTGTTTATTTTCTTTTCTTATAACTTGAATCAGTAGTGCAATTGTTTTGTAAAACACGCACTGATTGGCTTATACACCGATGTTTGATATAAGAATGGGAATAACTATCTTCTAATTTTTCATTTGCGACCGATAGTGCTGATTTAATGTTCGAAAGCATCCGTTTACGATCGTTAAATCAGCAGTAACGGTCGCAAATTCAAAATTTGAACATAGGTTTACATTCAATCAAAATTTGACAAACGATAAATGTAAGCTAACCGATTAATATCTTTACAAATCTTGCACAACAAAAATTCACGTAACACATTTTTATTTGCTGTATTTGATTGAATGTTTAAGCTAGGATTCTTCTCATGTTTCTTCTTTTTAAAAATTAATGGAATTTTTACAGAACCAAGAATACATATCACAAAGACATGGTATCAGTGAAATTAATTTGACTGTATTATATTAGAGACAAGGACAGGTGAAGATCATAACCTTTTTCCTTGACATCAATAATAAAAAGTTACTGTTGCCAATCAAGCGATACCCACTTGTATTTCAAAAGATTGAATATTTTCTTTTTGCTTAGAAAAATACTACCATAAAGGGCCTAGAAGATGATATTGCCAAATTGACGTAAATAATCTAACTTAAATGGATATTGGTTCATTTCTCTATAATAATTGTGAGAGGAAGAAAAGAAAATCGGCACCATTCCGCCAATAATAAAATCCCTCCTACTTTTCAAATGCGGTTTGCCATTTTGATTGAAATTTGTTCAATTGTTATGATAAAAAAAAAATTTGGCTTTTAAAATTACTTACATCTAGATATATAGGACATATAGGGAATATACTTTAAGTATTTTAATCTAGTCAGAAAGCAGAGATGGATCCTACCTTAAGGATTTCATCCAGTACATACCGTATAAGTAGAATTTTTACCAAGGATTTAATTTTGGCATAACAAATGTTGATCCAAAAGTTTGTAGAATTCCTTTCTAAAATTTTATCTTGATTTGATGAAAGCAAACAACAAGCATATTTATAACATAGCGTCATAATGCAAAAATATTTGAAAAATTCACAACTTACAAATAAGGTCACACGAGCTTTCTGAAAATAGATTGTTGAGACACCAGGGGGAGACTTCGACATTACGTCGTTTGATATGTCACGTCACGTTATAGAAGCATCTCATCCTAATGCACAATGCGAATACGTAATTCTACAAAATGCTATCCTTTTATCAAGTTTATTCTCAAGAAAAGCCTACAGGTATCCGCTCGCACTTGCAGCTTCATTTTTCACTTATATTTCTAAATACTCCACATCTTTCCATATGTTGTTCCAATTTCAGTAGCAAGGTCAAGAAAGTACGTCAGCCAAAAACGTCCATTAACGCATTTAATCTATCTACGAAGATAAACATTTAAAACAGAGTCTCCAAAAGGCGGCCACACCTTAAACCAACGTTCATTGAAGTTCTTTTTTCTCAAATAACTTATGTCAACGTAATACCAGTAACTAAATGGATTTTCCCCCAGCCTATGTCAATAATATACGCGTTTAAGATACATTGATCCCAGAATTTTCACAAAACTTATGTCTTCACCGAAATTTGATGCTGTCTAACAATTTAAAGATGAACAATAAATCACCAACTTATAAACTAAATATCCAGTCAAATCAGTGAAACTCTTACATTAAGGTTTATAAAAGATCAAGCAACCGTAATTATGACTTGATTTTCGTTTTATATACCAAATAAGGTGGTTTCATTCTCATATTAGGTATTTAGAATTTAAAAGACCATAAACCCGTTAATGTCTCCCCGCATTTCCAGGGTTCTCCATGGGCCATTTAACGTGGTTAAGAAATAAGGGCCAAAGTTCCGCCACAGTTAAAATATTCGCGCCACAGTAAGATCATTGTTATCAGAACGATAAATTATATTTAAAAATCAAATCAAATAGACTTTTAACCCCAAAACTTAGGTAGCTTTTTCAGTTTGTAATGCTAAACTGTTTACAGTTAATTTACTCTTATTAGTACCCAATGTTTGGCTTGCACAATCAATTATCTTCTAGACCTCGCACCGTTCACGGTAGCTCAGTCGGTAGAGCGCTCGCTTCGTGATCGGGAGGTCGTGAGTTCGCATCTCGGCCGCGACTGACCTAGTCGTTAAAATGGTTAGCAACTGTTCCTTCGCCATGCACTCGGCACTTTGAAGTGAAAGTTGCGGGTCCTTCGAATGAGACCTTAAAAACCGAGGCCCCATGTCAGCGGCAGGCGTTGACACGATAAATATCCCTCACTGCTCAATGGCCCTGAGTGCCGAGTACAGGTCAAAATTTGAAGCCCTTCTCCGGCAAACGTTGACGTCTCCATATGAGTGAAAAATTCCCGAGAGGGACGTTAAACAATATACAATCAATCAATCAATCAATCTAGACCTTGATGGACACATGAAGCCGTTTTTTTACACTTCACAATAGTTACATTTGGAAATTTTAAATATTAATTAGTTCATGCTTAAATAGTTCCACAGTTAACCATGTCTCTTACATTATACTTGCACTACGAGTCAAAACATCATTTGTGTCATATGTGACCTACCAGAATTTCCTCCGTCGATCTTTTGTAAACACTGCTTGTGTATTTTTACCTTTTGAAAATCAATCTTTTATTTATTTTATTAATTAAGGTGAAATACTCAAAACCCATCATTATTGATACTTTTTTTCAGATTTTATCAGCAAATAAATATTTATTTAGTTCTTACGTGTGTTTTGGAAGGGGGGGGGGGAGTGTCGAAGTAAATATTGTGGAAATAATTTAATTTTTTGTTCTACACTATTTCTAATCGATGTCAATTGTTTAATAATTATTCTCAAATTTATGAAATATTTTGCAAAATTATTAATGCTATTTGTATTTGAATATTGATTCATTGGTACACAATAAACATATTTTTTTTCAATTTAATTCGGGATTTCTTCGCGAATTATTACTACTTCGCACAATTCCTGCACCGCAGTTAAATTTGAAATGATGGAGAACCCTGCATTTCCAAACAATCGTTTCTATGCAAACTGCCATGGAGTTACTTTAAAAAATATTTAACATATTTTTTTATTTGAAATATTCAGCAAGTGTCTATATTCTCATTTGTAACTTTCAACAAATTTCACTTCAATAAATAAATTATTAAGAAATTCCACGAACTTTTGGATCTACCCTCGATTAGCGAAGATGCTGATATTGATACAATTATTTGAGTTGTAGTTCTTATGGCTTTTTGAAAGAGCTATTTAATATAGCTTAAATAAATTCACGCTGAAAATAATGTACCCATTTTCAAGGACAAATCGCTAAGTTTGCGTCTAGGTAAAATGTCCACTTTTACGGTATGAAGCCTGACCACAAAAGTAAACGATATCAGGTTGAAGGGGATTTAAAGCCTTGTATATGTATTTGTATAGATCAGGAAGAAAATTGTATAAATATGTATTTTCCAAGACAGGAATATCAATATTCGGTACCCCTCCTGTACCTCGTAGTTAGGTCACAAATACAAGTAAAGAACGGTTTCATTTAATACTAGTATTAAAAAGGTATTTTCAAGCTCTGAAGCATTAAAATGCATTCCGAATAATTCATTAATAATTGTTTAATTATTGATAACTTCGAATTTAACAACGCATTTAAGTGAATTTTTCAGCGTTTCATAGTACATTTAGCACTATGATTCTTTTACAGATAACCTTGCTTTACGAAAGTTGACAAGGCAGCGGTATCCTTATACAGATCGTCCATTAAATGCTATTACGATGGCAGAGAAAGCCGTAGATGGGCTGTATTCTAACCGGAGTGCCTTCGGAGGACAGTGTACGATATCGGCAATTACAAGG
>PRKT01002116.1:13655-33785 GCA_003671525.1 Saccostrea glomerata | reverse complement strand
CAAGGTTTCCATATAGTTTCAGTTTTGCGGAAACTGGACTTTTCACCCAGTGACAGGAAGATAATGCTTGTCATCTGTTTAAGGTAGACATAAAATAAAAAGGCGCAGGGATTACTATTGATAGGATGTTTGATAACACAAAACTTGGGAATGGAGGAATAATTCCTTTTTACAAAAGGTTTGCGTACTTTGTCCTTCCATTTAATTTTCAGGTAAATAAGTTGAAGGAAGTTTTCAAAATACATAATAACTTCATCGATCAATATCAATACAAACCTTTTTTTCATCTTTTGCATTTTTCTTTAGCAACATTATCAACAATACTATAGTTTTTTTTTTGTTTACGCATGAGTGTTGAGGTAAACTTCAAATGTGACGTATTCTCAAGTTTTGTAGCTTCTTTACATTGCTGGCAGTGTGTTGCCCTCTTATCTGCAATATTTACAGGATATGTGGTTAGATTTTCAAACTATCTTTTTTATGTTTCTATTCTATACGAAAATCGGTGCAGATGCATACAGATTTCCAGATTTTTTGACAAAACGAAATGCATTAATTTACCTCTTTAACCTGCATACGGAGTTAAATTCTCTCAGTTGATTAAATACACAGATGCAAGCTCTACATTTGTACAATTTCTAAAATGAGATAAATAATTGACAAACAAGTTAATGAAACAAATATATCAGCAGTCTCATTTAAAGTCATTATTTAGTTAGTTCTATGGTCGATACAAGAACCTGGTCAGTAAATATAATTTATCGTTGAGTCAAATGATGATGACGTTTATTGATACACTGAATTGACAACGGCTTTTCCAGTAATATAAGATAAGGAGAACACGACGGGTGTGACCGGTCGGCAGGGAATTAACTTTGATATTGAATACTGTTTGTTATCTAGATATCCTTCACCTGTCAATAAAAATTCACAACAAATGACTGGCGGTTATTATCAAGATATCTGAAAGGAGACACATTTTTTAAAACATAAAAAGACTTCAGAATATGCAAGTCTTTATTTACACTATAATAAAATTATCTGATCCGCTGTCTTAGCTATACTAAACAATCTCACATTTTTTTCAGAGTATAGATTGGCGTATATGGATCAAATACCAGATTCTGCTCCATCTCTATATCGCTCTTTGGTATCCTCTAAGTTCTATCGCAATGTTCATCATTAGAGATTGTCAATATTGACACAAGGAATACAAAATAAAGTGAACCAGTTACACAGTTTGGTGACATTCAAATGTATTCATCTGAAGAGATGGCAATTTCCTCCTCTATCAGAAAAGTAAATGAAATAACTATCGAACACTTAAATATTGCACATTTATCTGCTTTGGAACCTGATAAATTCTTGGCCAGTGATGACCTGGGAAACCTCATTCAGTCTGACATGAAAGGAAACATCTTGTGGAAGAAATCAACTAATATGTCGGGTATTCGAGGTAGCCATTCAGTCACAACGGAGGGACAACTACTTTACACAGATTTCAATATAAATGCCATATACACGATGCGTAGTGACATGTCTTCCAACAAACTAGCAATCAGAACAAGGAACTGGAAACCAGGAGCAATTTACTCCTCACATATCAATGAACACGTATTTGTGGGGATGGAGAAAAATAATTTCATCGAGGTGACTGCAAAAATAGTCAGATTAAGCAAAGGATGGATGAAGCTACAAGATATCCATTGGAATGATAAAGGACAAAATCTTTATCTAAGTGTACGCTTTATCACAGAGAATATAAACGGTGACATCTGCACATCTGACTACCTGGCCAGATAGGTTGTGGTGGTGACTAGTACAGGAGAATATCGCTTCTCTTACTCTGGTCACCCGCGTCAGATTGGATTCCGTCCCTGTGGAATCTGCACAGATGTCCAGGGACATATTGTGGTGTGTAATGGCTATGAAGATTCTAATAACCAGTGCTCCAGCGTCCATCTGCTGGATATGTATGGTCAGTTTCTATCTTTCCTCCTCACACCAGACCATTGTCCACCATTTCCCTGTGCTCTCTGTATTTACAATCAGCAAATTCTTATGATCGTGCGTCTAGCCAGTCCAACCGTTTCTGTGTATAAGTATTTACACCACAAATAAAGTAAAATTCCACATACTGCAATGCTTAAGTATATCATTATATCGTGTTACAGTTGTTTTATTTTGTCTAAAAATATACGATTTTAGCTTGTTTTCCTTTTGTACGTTTTTCATTATTAAATAAAAAAATAATTTTTATTTTTATTTTAGGACATAAAAATGAACCGTAAAGATAAATTGAGAAATTTCATATTTTCATCACGAAGACATTATGGTTTAAATATTAATGGTGAATATCTCTTTATGAAAGAAAGAGATTTACTAACTTTATGAAGAGAGCAGCAAATTCGTGTAAAAGGTGATTTAAATGAAAGAAACGAGGTATCATAACTTCGTGAGTATTACCTTTATAATGAACCTTTCTAATGAAAAGTATTTATTGTGGATTGTTTCTTATAAATGCCTACGTGACAAGCGGTGTTATCTTCACGTCAATAACTAACAAAAAACTTAAAAGTAGTTCTTATATGTAACTAAGTAAATTAATTCTCTCTTTATTTTTGTTTAAATATTGAGTTGGGAGATACCGTATAAGCATAATTTTTAGCGTGAATTTAGCTTTGGCATTATAAGCGAGGGTGCCAAGATAGCTGAATTGAACATCACTAAAAATAATTGCACTTTTTTTGTTATATATTCTTTAAAAAGCTTTTTGAAATCGCTAAAATAACATTTCGAAAAAATTTATATAGTTATTTCGTTAAGGACAGATCGCTAAATTTGCGTCTTGCTACGGTATTTTAAATTGGTACCTAAGTGACGGTATATGTATGAATGTACTTTGTACACTTATTTGATATAAATTTGAGAGTTAGAATAATTATTATTTAAAAAACTTTGTAAAACGTAAGCTTACCTTCAGCAACTTAGTTTAGGAATATATTCCTAAAAATGTTCGATTTAGAGCCGGTGTCACGTAAGACAAGTAAGGAATTAATTGCTAAGAAAAGCATGAAAATTAACCTAAAAGGAGCCAATGATTGATTGATTGATTGTGTATTGTTTAACGTCCCTCTCGAGAATTTTTCACTCATATGGACACGTCACCGTATGTCGGTGAAGGGCTTCAAATTTTGATCTTTACTCGGCACTCAGAGCCATTGAGCAGTGAGGGATCTTTATCGTGCCAACGCCTGCCGCTGACATAGGGCCTCGGTTTCTTAGGTCTTATCCGAAGGATCAAAGTGCCGAGCGCATGGTTAGGTCAGTCGCGGCCGAAATTCGACTACGGAGAGAGCGCTCTACCGACTATGCTACCGTGAACGGTAAAGGGGACAATGAAGCCCTCTTCTTAGATAATTTTGCACTATGCAATAATTACAAAAAAATAAGCTTCTTTATGGATCTATGCCCTCCCCTTATTAGTACGTCATGATCTTTTGGGGCTTGCAACGAAACAGACACATAGCATCATCCCCACCCCATCCCAAACTTGAAAAAAAAATCTATATGAAATGCAAATGTAACATTGCCCGGTCGCCATTCATTTCAACCCTTCAATATATATATTTTTTCTATTATTTGTAAATAAATAATACATAACAATGAAAGAAATTGGAACCTGTTTTGCTCGTCATTTTTTTTATGTCGGTTCAGTTGATTTTTTTTTTAATTGCCCCCTCTCCCACTTTAATGAATGATTTTAGGTCCCTTAGGTATTTTTGCTAGGTAATGTCCAGCTGTAATGCTTGGTTGTGGCCCCAAATTGAAAGGTTTCCTATAGGCCCGGATTTCTTTGACCTATCAAGATTTTATAAACCGAACCTTATGAATCTTTTATTTCTACAGAAAGCAAAATTGTGTGATATCTGATATGAAGTTCGAGTGTTGAATTGAGTATCTCAGTAATCTGGCACAGTGGGGAAGAAGAACACAGCGATTTGGCAAAGGGGGAAAGATATGCCAATTTTGTAATTTTCGAGCATGACAGTTTATAGAGATTCGGGGATGAATAGGCATAAGTGATGAGTGCAAAACTGATCTGCACGTAATTGAAGGCTACCTGACAGGTTTAAAACACGGAAATAATATTTTTCATCCTATTGTAAGACGTATTGCAGGTATCCTGTGGGAGGGTTTCATCTTAATGGATGGTAATGTAATGCCCGACCTCATGGAGTCTGAATAGTAAACGAGTACTTGGAAGGTGAAACAATTTATGGTACGGACCTAATCGTTATCCAGACCTGAAATCAATTGAACATACCTTGAACATTCTTTATCAACGCAAATCAGATCGTCAAACACTTTCCTAAGATCGATGGGAGCTTCAGACACCGTTGAAAAAGGAATGACAACAGGACGCCTATTGCTTAGCATGATTCCTCGCTGCTGAATCTCACTGAATCTCGCAGGAGGTCAAACTAAATACTGTCGATTATTTTACTGACGAAATTTGACTCTTTTGAAAAGAAATTTTTATTTTCAGATCTACCCCTGCCAAGAAAAGCGAATTTTAGAGTGAATGTAATGAACATTCATAACGTGTGTTTGAGCAAATAATCACATCCAATGTTTAATCTTCAATTTTTGAATATAAAATATGATACTTAAATTCAAATTGCATTTAGTATTTGTAAACATATTTGATTTGATGATCCTTTTGTATCCAGTACACAACTCTATCATTAAATTTATCATTATTATTATAAAACATGGTGAGTAATTTTTTTTAACTGAGTATTTGTTGTTTCAATTTGAAATACAGAAAGCTAAAGAATATCCATACCCGATCCCGTATCATTGATACCCTCTCCATACAATGCTTTCCATATCAAATTTTACTCTGTAATGAGACGTTATATTAACCATCCCTTCTGTATAAAACGCTTTTAATTTTTTTTAAGCTTAAAATATTACCTTATACACTGTAACAAAGACATTGCGGGATTTGTCCTATTTTTTCAGTGTATAATTACCTTGACAGGTCATGTAAGATTAACTGATGGGCAAGTGAGATATTGACAATCCCCTGCCTCACCAAAAATACATGTAGTACAATCTTTCATTTTCTGATGGTCTCGCCGAACCCATATGGTCTACGCCAAACCCGATGTTTTGTTATCTGTTCAAACGCCAACGTTAGATGGATCGTTTCTTATGAGACGCGCTGCGGTAAATTTCTATGATCTGACACGCCAAAGTTCGATAGTAGGTGAAAGAATCAACGTTTTTGACGTCATAAGAATCATTGACGCCGTTATTCTGCATTTCGCAGCTAGGTTAAGGCCGTCCATAGGAAATAAGCCTTAAATAATATTCCGAAAAAATCGATATAATGTTGGTATTTTTTTTTATAAGCATGAGTTTCAATTTAATTGGAACTATACTAATGCATATGTACGTATGGAGTCTCAAACGAGTTCAGTCAACGCGACTTCACGTACATCAGCTGTTTGTCACGTGACATGTTTAAGATTAGAAAAAAATATGTATGGATACAAAGATCGTAAAAGTTCAACGATATACGGATAATTTTTCACTATGAAATTGATTGTGTTTTCTTTAAGACAAATTTCTTAACCCGAAAAGTGATGGGAGCAATTTCTCCATGCCCGAGAATTATATAAAATTTAGCCGACTTTTGATAAACTATGTGCATTTACACTATACGCATTGAAGAAATGTAAAACTACGGAAAAATCAACAGCGTACAACTTGCTCCCAGCACTTTTCAAAATAGTAGGGACAGTAGCTACATGTGTATAAAATATTATAATTCATAATCAAGCGGATATCGTTGAACATTTGAGATTTTGGAGGGGTTGTACATGTGATTGTAGTACGTTTCTGTATAAAAGTGCATGACTGCGGCTTTATAAAAGACCTAATAGTTATCAATTAAGTAAGACTGTGAACTATTGATTAATGCATTCAAAAATATGAATCAATTATAGTCAGATCACGCTTATTTAGATTTAATTTTCGTATTTTCAGTTCCACTAGTAGCTTTATTTGCGTCTCAAGTACAGAGAAACTGCGTGTCAAACTAGCCTATGACGTCATATCTGTTAGTACAGCGAGATCAAGTTGGCTTTGATTTTACATTCATATAGTGTTATAATGACAAGAGAAGTTACATTACAGAAGTTGATTAATATTTGCAATAATCATGAGAAATCAAAGTATGTAAGAATATATGAAAAAGAAAATTATTATCTATTCGCCGAGATGCATTTGTACAATTTCACCGTGACGTCATAATCGAATTCCCAAGGCTCTACATACACTGATCTACCTTTGGGTAACCTAGTTGCGTTAAAGGAAACCATTTCTGAAACCTTCCTCGCATTCAATATTATTGATATTTGCTTATTGCTTGCACCTTCCATAGATATTAGGATTATTTTGTCGCTCAAAACTCGACTGATTAGGTTTAGTCCGTGCTTTGAACCAACTCGAGAGATTTAGGGTTGGACCTAAAAGTCTAGTCGAGTAATTGGGGTTAGCCTCGCACCCACAAAAGATATGCACGTTATAGTTGTTATAAACGTTTCGCACGGTCAGGGTTAGTTTCGCATCTATCTGAAAATAGAAGGGTTAGTTTTTGCAGGATGACATTGATTTATACTTATTCAAGCGGTTTATTCTGGCGCGACAGTATTACTATGACGTCATAAACATTGTTTTCCGCACCATCGAACTTTAGGGTGTCAAACCATCGGCGATAGGTTTAGACCTTCGGTCTTTGGAGTCCCATGACACTTTTGAGTCCTAAATATTTAAGTTCGTTTAGTAGTTTAATATGTCAATCTTTAGTTATAAAAATATCTGATGATGTCTTACATTACGAGTGACAGATATAAACATGTATGTATATTTAATCAAAGATCTGCTGAAGATAGATATGTTAAGAAAAAAAAAATTGTTTCTGGTAAATAATGAACCTTTTGTACGCTTACCTTATCATTATTTACAAACAGTTTATCTTTATTCCATAATAGCATGGTTCTTTTATTCTCTTTAAATCCTGATCAATATACAAAGAATGGATATTCAAATGTTTTGTAGGCAGAAGAATTAGATGTTAACTACATACAACCTAAAAATCATACATTACATATGGCTGTCACTAATCATGACTGGTATAGCATTGTGATAGGAATTTATTTATTAATCGATCGAAGAAAAAGGTAATAACTTCAGTTCCTTTCTTTTAAATTCAGAGTGTAGCGTGTATTATAAGTATCTTACCTACGCTCTGGAAATGTTAAAACTTTATTCTTAAGTTTTGATTAACAATAATGGACCAAATTTCGGATTCGGCCCAGTGCTTCACCGAGTGTGAAACCGAATCCTGTAGGAACTTTTCTGCGTTTTACTAAAATACCTGTCATCAGCTACGCACACTAAATAAAGAAGAAATAGTCAAACAACTCGGTGAAATGGAAGTAGATTCGTCGGAAAAGTTTGATCCTTCGTCTGTAGAAAAAATTAGTGAAGTAACTACCCCGGCATATAGAATTTACCATTTGTCTCCTTTGCCCCCGAATAAAATTTGGGCCATTGATGGCTTTGGAAATCTTAGTCTGACATGGAAGGATCGAAATATTTAATCAAAGGGAATTTCGACAAGCTTATGGTACATGTATATCATAGGTAACCATACAGTCACAAGAGAGGGAGAAATTCTTTACACTGATTACTGTAAAAACACCGTCTAAAAGGTAACTGGTGAGAAGGCCATCAACAAACTAATTGACACATGGACATAGGGTCCTGGAGCCATCTACTCATCTCCCATCAATGGACACCTTTTGGTTGGGATGGAGTTAAATTCAAACTGAAAAATAACCAGCTACAACAGCGAAGGGATGAAGTTATTGGAAATACAACATGTCCAAGAGGACAAAAAAGGACAAACTCTCTAAAGATTAACACAGAACATCATAATATTTGAAAGAGAAAAAAAATGAAAAAAAATGAGAAAACAAGTATCGTACAATTGTTTTATCGAAATCAGACGTAAGCTGTTAAAGAAGCAATTGGAGAAAAGGCATATACTCACATAATCAATCAATACAATCAGGCAGCAGAAGAAAAAAAAAGACGAAAACATACTGTCAGCATTGCACACTCCATTTCAATCAAATTTTACTTTTGACGTTTAGCTTAAGTGCAATTAACTAATGTTTTTTAAAATAACCTTTGCCACCTTTCTGAACGCTAGATGTCTATTAACTGATAGGTGTAAATTTGTTCTGTATATGTACTGGATGATTCACAAGGGCATTAACCGGATGTGATAATTCACCCGAAAGTAATAACAGTTGATACAGTTGTGCATACTTGATAAAAAATACATTCGTGCTTTTTGACTCAATAAAAACCAAGTAAAAATTGTACATACGAGGATGGCAAGAAAGATTGATGATAAATGTCTTTCAAAAAATGATGTGTATAAAATTTTCTTTGAAACATCTAAGGCAAAGAAAATGTTTGCATTTCTTTCTAAACTTAAATCAAAATGAAATAATGACTTCTCTATAGGTTGTCAAAATTGAACAAGGCAAATTGTATTCGTTTTTTGATTTTTTAAATAATTTTGTTTTCAAAATTTTGTTTTTGAATTGTTTAAAAAAAAAAGCAAAATAATTGAAACATATGCAGATAACGAACAGTGTTCAAAAACAAAAGTCCATAAAACAATATAGAATAGGACCAGAGCAAACGTACCACCAAAACATCAGCGGATGGATCAGGTGCCATGGAGGAATGAACATCCCCTGCTGACCGGTCAAATCCGCCGTGTGCTTCTTGTAATCAATTCAATGTATAAATAATGGACTAACAATAAGTATGAATAACGTCAGTCTGCATTTGACTCAATGATAAATTGTATTTTCTAACAAGGTCATTGTATCGACTATATATTTTCGAAATGATGACTTTAAAAAAAGACTCCTAATAGTCCTGTTTCATCAACTTTTTTGTTAATAATTTACCTCGTTTTAGTAATGTTTCATTCGTAGAGCATGTTCTTGCGTATCGAATCAACTGAAAAACAAAAACTCGTTACGCAGGTGATGAAGGTATATTGCTGGATAAGTAAGGGAAGTTGGCGATAGAAAAGTTAAAGTTATCTCGTTTATCATATATAGAGCTTGGTTGTTAGATTACCATTAACGTTTTTTTTAATAAAATATCCATATATGAAACAGATGTGTCAGAAACTGTAGTGTTTTTTATCTCGAGCTCACAAGGATATATCGTATTGACATAGGAATGGAAATTACAATTTTTAATTGACAATACGGCGTTATATATATAGATGTCGATTTTATGGCAACATTTTCTTCTTTTAATGCATAAGATTTTGCACAAATTCTGCTTCATATGAATAAAAAATAGGTCTGCTTATAATGGGGTGAAATTGGTACCCATGGAAATTCCAAAAGATTGTTGGAAGACCAAGGCCACAAAAACCACAAAGTTATTGTCAATCAGAAATTCAAGCATCTTTTTTATGTCGACTTCAGAGCACCAGTGTGTACAATCAGAATTTTTTTTAACATAATAATTTTGCAAATGACCAATGACAAGGTTAGTAAATTGACGATATCCATTTTTGCTGAAAAAGCAGCTGTCAAAAATTAATAGTTGATAATTTAATCAGCTGACGTACGTCATATTCTGATATCGTTGTGATCGGTTAATACTAAAAACATTCGTGTTTCAAAACTACCGAAAAAGCTACTTTAAACCACCATCAGAACAAACAACAAGAGGCCCACGGGCCTTTTAGGTCACCTGAGTATTGTGTAACAGCTTTCAAACAATTAAATGTGGTTCGTGTTTTAAACCAGAGGCCATGAAATTCACAATTCATAATTTTAAAAGAAGCACCACTGCTTATCATAATTATATAAACTAAGCATGCTTACTTTATTTACTTAATACCCAGAGGTAGATCAGAGAAACAAAGAGAAAATGCACTTCCACTTTATACCCAGTTGTGCACCTCAACCCAAAAGAAAAACTGACCCAAGGGCCACATATTTTAAAATTTTGCAAATTTTATCATAAAATTGTTGATTAATACCAAAGAGCATTATTTTTTTCAGATTATGTAACACCCCCCCCCCCTCTTACCCAGGGGCAAAAAAAAACCTTGATGGATGCACCTTTCTTCATCATAAATATATATACTTCGCTCATTGGCATAAAACCCAGAAGCAAAGGAAAATATTTTCAAAGAATTAATGTATTTTTACAATATAATCAATAGAGCCCCGCCCTTACACCAACCCATTACCCTGGGGCCATAAAATTCAAAATTTTATAGGAGGCACTCTTGCTCATCATAACTATGTGCTTAATTAGTTTATTTGATACCCAGAAGCAGAAAAGAAGATTTTCAAAGAATAATGTATTTTCACTATATAATCAATAGAACCCTAACCTAATACATGTACCTATGTACTTAGTTAGTTTATTTGATACCCAGAAGAGAAAAAAAGATTTCATAGATTTAATGCATTTTCACTACATTATCAATAGAGCCCCGCCCTAACACCAGAACCCCTGATCCTGGGGCTATTAAATTCACAATTTTGGCAAAGGCACTCTTGCTCATCATAACTATGTGCTTAGTTAGTTTATTTGATACTCAGAAGCAGAGAAGAAGATTTTAAAAGAATAAATGCATTTTCAATATATAATCAATAGAGCCCCGCCCTAACACCAGAACCCCTGACCCTGGGGCCATTAAATTCACAATTGTTGTTCCGCGTCTCCCATAAATGAAGTATACCAAATTTGGTTGAAATTGGTTCAGTGGTTTCAGAGAAAAAGCTGAAGTGTTCAATTGTTAACACACGACAAACGACACACAGGACGACGAACAAAAACGGATAGCAATAGGTCACCTGAGTTACTCAGGTGACCTAAAAAACCATTAAAACTTTATTGATCGGCTGACATTGACTTCACATGGGGATGATCAGGATAACCCTTATTCGATTTCTTTAAAGGCGGCTTGAAGGATTTACAGACGGTGTAGAAAATGCTAAAGTCACTACAGTGTTTAAAAAAGCGTTAGCCGAATAAAAAAACAATGGCAAAATCTTTTGTTCATGACGTTAATTTCCATTCTGGCTCAACTAAAACGCCAGACTATTCTTTCAGCATATCTTTTAATTGGAAAAATTGGAAGTAGTGCATAGAAATTTATCTATATGAATCATTGAACCAAATTCCCAACCTGGATAAGAAATATCTTACTTTCAAAACATTTCATAACACGTCTAATGATGCCTGTATCCATTATATAAAAAAAGAAGAAATATAAAGCTTTGATACATACTACTCGTCCTCATTGTTTGACTTAAGATACCTCACTTATTAAATTTGAAAAGTTAGATGACTAGTAGTGGTTTATAGTTTAAACATTTTTTATTCAATGAATTGGATTGTACAGATTGTTTTAATATACAGTATATGTGTTGCGAGCAATAAGAGACTTTAGTTATGCTAGACATTCGAACGAATTATTTTATTTACTAAATAAGTTGTTTTCTTCTTGAAATCAAAGACTTTAACGAGGATATTTTATAATCTTTTTTTAATCATATCATGAACAGTGCCGAAACATATTTTCTCTTTTCATGGTATGTTAGAAAATTATATTGATCTTTGAACTTTTTAAGCTTGTGTGAATTTAGTCAGTTGTTTGTTGTCTTGTTACACTAGCCAGGGAATGGTCCACCACAGCAAGGGCAAAATAAACACCTAGGACAGCATAATCTAGGATTTGGGTCATTGCAGCATGGTCCCTCGTCTGAAATGGACAAGGCGAATGTAAAGGGAATCCTTTTTATATTTAATGTATTAATTTTATTCAACGATTTGAATCAGTAATATTAAATATTGTTCATCTTGTTTCAACCAAAATAACGTCAAGGTAATTAAATTCTCATTTGCTGTTGACAATTATTTATGTCTCGTTTTCTTTCGAAAGATGGGATTAAAAGGTTTGAATTGATATTTTGCTCATATATGTTTTGAAAGGAGATACCTCTTAAAATCTAGAAGGCAATAATTTTTATATAACAATTACTGAATTCTAAAATTTGAGACATTTATCATTAAGGCTACCTAGGGAAACCCTTTGATCCGTTGATTGAAGTAAGCGTTAGTTCAGTTCTATTCATAATGAAGCAGAAAAGGATATTTTTTCAAACGCACATTTTGAAAATAATTTATTCCCTATTTGATCTGAATCTCAACTGACGTATCGCAATTAACAATGGTAATTTCCATTCCTACGTCGATACGATATATCCAGGAGAGCTTGAGATAAAAGATACCACAGAGTCTGACACATCTGTTTCATTTATAGATATTTTACTTGAAAAAGACGTTAATGGTAACCTAACAACCAAGTTATATGATAACGTGACGACTTTTCTATCGTCAAATACTCTTACTTATGCAGCAATATACCTTCATCACCTGCATACGAAGAGTATCTATCTTATTTCATTCGATACGCAAGAGCATGCTCTACGTATGAACAATTTCTAAAACGAGGTAAATTATTGACACGAAAGTTGGTGAAACAAGAATATCAGCAGTCTCGTTTAAAGTCATCATTTCGTAAGTTCTATGGTCGATACAATAACCTTGTCAGCAAATACAATTGATCATTGAGTCAAATGCTGACTGACGTTTTTCATACCAAGGGTTAGTCCATTATTTATACACTGAATTGACGACGGATTTTTCCGTTAATTCAAGATCATGACAATGAGCACAAGGCGGGTGTGACCGGTCATCAGTGTATGCTCACCCCTCCATGGCACCTGATCCCACCTTTGATGTGTTAGAGGTCCATGTTTGCTCTGCTCCTATTTTGTATTGTTTAATTGACTTTGATATTGAATACTGTTCGTTATCTCCATATCCTCCTTCTTTGAATGATTTATCATAAATATTTGTTACAAGGAATGAAAAGTCTTGTCTTTAAATTCATGATTATATCTAAATATCAAAAGTATTTTTAAAAAATATTATTTGAATATAATGTTTTGTCTTAAATCTGAAAAAAAACCATCTATTTGCAAAAGAGGGCAAAATGAAATTTGTCTTCCTTCTTTCACGAAAACTGTAACATGAGCTCATGGTAGTTTGTATATTAATATCATATTAATAATTTATATATTATATTTTTGTTATATTGCGAAGGCATATACTCATTGAATCAGGAATAATACTTTTAAACAGTTCCTGATAAAAATTGTATAAAAATGAAAAATGAAGATAACGTACTGATTTAAAGCTCTTAACTCCAAAGCAAGAATACAAATTACAAAGTGCTTATCTTACTGAAATGAAACATAAACAAACATGTAAAGGTGTTTTTCGCTAGGGTCATTTGAGAATATCTAATGAAATTTTCCTATTTTTTCTCAAACGACCTTTTTTGGAAAGTTAAGCTTATTTGGTAAACACATGACAGTTAATTAAAAAGTAAATCGTACTTAGTGTTGTGTTTTATAACAATTTTCTTCTGTACATGACGACCTTCAAATTGAGCCTATGCATATTATGAAAACAATATTTTCAAAACATATATGAGCAAAATATCAATTTAAACCTTTCATCCAAAATCCAAAAAAATCTTATTATGCATAAAAAGTGGATCGTCCAGAAATATTTTAATCCCCCAGGGTAAATTGTCAAAGTGTAGACACTATAAAGTCACTATTGTATTTAACATTGATATAAATAAATATGTAACACATACTTTCGGAAAACCTCTGATCTAAGCATCATGTAATACATAGGCACAGAATACATACTAATACAAAGAAGTTAAACAACCAAGACTTGTTCATTATGCGCAACATAATGGGATAAGCGACCATTCTCAGTAAATGCTATTTATATTATTCCAGTGTAACCTGGTACAGGGTTTTTTATTATTTTGTTGTTAATATGTTTTTCCATCATTAAGTGATGTATGAAAATGGAAATTCAAACTTAAGTGATCAATTAAGCAAAACCTTTTTTTAGGAAAATCCGGCTAAATGGATTTTCTAATACATTTTTAAAATGGAAATTCTACACGAAATGATAAATTAAACAAAATCCTTCGAATTAAAACAAAATCCATCAAATAAGTAAAATGTCAAATGCAACAGTATAGCACAGAAAACTTGTTTTTCCATTATTATATTTAGAATGAATATTTATTGCCTTAATACCTATTTTTCTCATTTAAATGTACTTTTTTTCTGGTAATGGTTCTGACAACGAATTAACGTAAGTACGACAAATCGTACTATAAAAGCAAAACCGATTAAAATACATTGGTTGTTTTCTTTTCATTTAATCAGTCATGTTTTCAGCCGAAAGAATATTATAAAAGATATGAGTTTCTTCAACACCCAAGCAGTGATATGACCATAAAGCGCGAAAACATGGCGATTTTTACATGGAGTACAACTTTTAGACTACTTTTACTTAACGAGTTTGTGTAACAAGATATTATTTGTCCGAAACATATATTTTTACTTAATTGCAGCTGTTTTAAAGTTTTTTTTATCATAAATAGAAAAATGACCTAATGAAAAAAAAATCTTGGATTAACTAACAAACCAAAGTGATATTTTCTGTAAGGATGAAACATACTTAAGTTTTCCAAATAATACGTTGTATACCTAAAAAATGATCTGCTCAATGCATTGTTTAATTTAAGCATAATAAATGATATTAAGAATAAAAAATGTCGAATAATAAGTAATACATGTAATAAGTTTCAGTTTATTGTAAACAGCATAAATACATTGAATAAGCATTCAAATAAAAATCCTGCAATCAATCTACTCTTAGGTTAAAAATAGCAAGATAAAACATGGCGTGCCTCTGGTTTTTCCAATGTATATATAAAAAGAAGGTTGAATGATATGACTTTTTTTATTATCCCACGACAATCTGCTTCCATCAACGAAGTATTAACAATCTTTAAGAAGTATTTCAATTCATATGTCCACTCCTATTGTATTGGAAATAGCATACTATTATATCAAATATGCTATATCTGTTTTATAATTATTGTTTAAATGTATTACTGGCTCTACAAGATTTTATCAAACTAACATCTAAATTGTATGACAAACAAGATGACAAACATCATTACATGTATTAGTACAATACCGGTGGAACTGAAGGGGACTATTAGTTTCCTCTGAGTCTGTCTGTCTGTCTAGCTGTATGTCCGTCCGTCCGTCTAGCTGTCTGTTCGTCCGTCCGTCTAGCTGTCCGTCTGTCTTTCTGTCCCCGTCTGTCTGTCAGTCTGTCCCCTTGATTTTCCGCATTTTTGTTCTAAAGACTTGCAGATATTTAGCTGATTAGCTATTTAGCTGATTTAATATGTGAGTGGTACTTGTTGAGTTAGAGATCAAGTTGAATGTCCTTTCGCTTCATTAATGTTTGAATTATGGCATTTTTAATTTTTCATACATACTTTATTAGGATGGGCGAATCTTTTTAGAAATTCACTGATATAAAAAAATGTAATGTGGTTTAAATCTACATGTTGGTGACATCTAGATTTTTTATTTAGACTTGTCATACGATGTCGACGTCACATGACTTTGGCAATTATACTTGCAGTTTAGAGGTCATCTATAAATTTCAATATTGCAAGGGCATAATCAAGTTAAAAATCTTAGTTAATTTTATAATCCTTTTCAATACTATATGTAGTTTGTGAAAAGTGCTGCGAACCTATGTAGATTCCATTTTTTGATTGGTAAAATTTATTTTGTTGGACGGCAGGTTAAATATTTTGCTGGTCAACTACATTAAATATAGCTATAATTAATTTATTTGCATGATTTCAAGAGGTTCGCAGCACTTTTCAAATATCTGAATGCTTCTTGAGTTTATGTGTAAAATTTTGACAAGATACATTGAGGGTATGCCCTTGCAATAAATCGATTTATTAGGGCCCTTCCATTACTTTTTCAATCAATCTGCATACAAACACACGACAGTATCGCTTGTCTGGAGAATACACGTACAGTTTATAAATTAAATACTAAAATAGACATCGCATCCAAGTTAATGGCTTTTTATTTTACTGCAAATGATATTTTATTTGAGAACAAAAGACATTTTTCATTGTACAAAATGTGACTTGATCAGCCTCTCAAAGTGTAAAAACTGCGTCATTTTTTGCGAGATGACGTCACATTGACAAGTGCATTGTGATCGATGCATCGGTTATATACTGTTGTGTGGGATTTAACAAACGACAAAACTGCATGTAATAGTAAGTTTGTATGTAGTATACAGCTATCAAGCTGTTTGAAATAGCAAATAATTTCATTTTGTGATATTCTGAAGACCTTATATTATGCGTGACGTCATAGTAAACATTTCCCGTACAAATTAGGCCCCGCCTCCTTACTGTAACCTTAACTGTGCTGCGTGATTTGAAATTACAGTGATACCCTAATGTAGATTTTCCGCAACTTCCATGGAATTCAAAAGCATATTCCATGGAATTCCATGGAAATTTTGTTCCGCAGAATTCTTAGGAATTCTCCGGAGTATTGGGACGGAACTTTTTTCGGAATGATTTGGAATTTTTAATCTAGACTGGAAAAGAGCGGAACAATGCCAGAATGGAAATTTGTGGAGGAAATCCATGGAATTCCAGGATATTTGTAAATCTAAGGAATTCCAAGGAAATCCATGGAATTCCAGGATTCCAAATTCCAAACACATGCACAATGAAAACTGAAATAATTAGTGCCAAATAATTACAAAAAAATCGATAACATCACAATCTTTCATAGATCAAATCTATATTTTCAAAATAAAAAATTCATTGTTTCTTTTACAATATTTTTTGAGACAAATATTGCATATTTACTCTCAGATGTACAATATAAGCACACTTTTTAAATGTATTCTCACTGAAAGTATTTCACATCAAAGATTATTAACAAAAATATCCAGAGAAGAATATGATTACTGGAGAATCATCTTAGTCAAATTAATAATAATCATGTTAAGATATACATGTATTTAGTAAACTCCGTTCTACATTTTCTTAAATACGAAGTTAGTTTTATTAAATGACATTGGAACATGGAATTCAAGAGGTCATTGAAACCTCAACAGAGTATACATTTACAATGAACTGCCAGTGACTTATGTACTGGTACAAAGTTAATGACTAAGAGTGACAAACACATGTATTAAATGCAAAAAATATGTACTACACAACTATATTGATACAAAACAATTGGTTCTTTCACTATCTTGCAATTTTTTGTTCAAATTAGGATTAATTCTGCATGATAAATGTGAAAAGTTTATAGACGACAGACAACATCAGCCACTGATAAAAAAAACTCACTTAGGCCTTAAAATGGTTCAGGTGAGCTGATACTGAAAAAGATAATTTCAATTCATGTGATTTCATTGATTTAGAAAATAAAAAGAAATCTGACCTTTTGGGTTTTCTTTTTTCATACAGCTCTTGTCCTTGTGAGCATCCGGATTCCTGTAAAATGCATGTATACTTCATAGTAGATGATTGCTGTTTGATCTAAAATAATTATGCATGCCTGTGCAGTTAGCATGTTTAGATTACCTGTCAGAATTCATTGTTTTAAACTATTAGAATAAGGAATTTAAGCGTGTTAAGAATATAAACCTTTAAATTCTGTTTACATGGCAAACTTGCAATAATTCTTTTTAAATATTATGCTAATAGAAATGGATTAATAAAATCAAAGTTAGTTTACTTGGTTTGAATGATAACGAGATAGTTCTCACCATATTCACAAGCCTAGTGACTGATTGACTTAGCATCTACATCCACCAACTTGGCCAAGTTAATATCAAACGCCATCGCTGTGGGAATCATATCAGGCACAATGCAGCAACTATAAAATAACTAAAATAAGAGCTTAAAATGATCATGAACATGCATTGAAATATATAATTAATTACATCAATTGTACATCATACTCTGTAAATGTTATCTTGAACAAAGGAACGTATAGGTAAAATTCTTTACATTTGTTCGATCCCAAACAAGGAAATTCGGGTTAAAATCCGTGATCTTAAATTATTACAAAATTGAAATAGTGCACTAACGATTTCACCGTCGGGCAGTTTATGTGTGGTGTCCAGACTAATAAACAGTACTGTAGCAGAAGCGTTCTTCATTCAAGGACACATAAAATACTGTACAATATTGTACCTACCGGGACTTAAAATGTCTTCAGCTTCTTCTATCCAAAGCTAATCATGATTCCCCTGTTCTAGACATCCTCTTTCCAACTTTCGGAGTTTCCCTCTGTGCAACATCAACATTGCAATTTGCATTGATATTTTTGAATTTCGGCGAGTTGTTTTAATTAATTGTTCATCAAGCCCGACTTCGATCCCGATGTTATTGTACTATTATTCGACAGTTAAAAAATTCTAAGTAATTTCCACAGTTTTCCAGTGCAGAAAATGGCTAAGTTTTTCATTTTATCATATTTTCCAAAGAATTCCACTACTTTCCAAACCAAAAAATGTCTAAGTCCAATTTTTTTTCCATTTAATTCCAAAATATTCCAAAAACTTCCAGACACACTTTTCAAGTTTGGTATAGAAATGATTGGAATTCCATGGAATTCCATGGAATTTTCCAAACCCTTTGGAAAATCTACATTAGGGTAAAGATGCACTTTGAATCCGCTTTAAAGACATAATATGTTCTGTATATTAAGGCAGATTAATTTGCCCTTGTACCAAATTAATCACATTTAATTGACGGAAGCACTTTTTATATTGTTAAAACTAACAATGGAACGAATTAGCAAAACTATAACAGTCATCTTGGTACGAGTTAATTAGTTGGTATCACTTCCGCTTCCGCCATTCAGAAAAAGAGCGCGGCAAAGAAAACAGCCATTAAAATTATTATCCAAAGAAATCGAAACAATCTGCACACTGCAATCGTTAAAAAATGCCGCCAGTCAGAGGAAAAGGAAGGACCGGGACCGTAACTTCGTGTCACCAGGCAGAGGGCGAGGGATTCGGAGGCGACCCAACCAGGCCAATCGGACCCCGCACGCTGACCCACCAACCACCAGACCACTGCAAAGGGGAAACCCGGCCAGGACACCTACGCAACCAGCCACAGTAACGGTGGCGGACCCCATGCCGCACTTACCAGATCTCTCAGAGGGCCTAGACGAGGATGAGACCTCGAGCAACACGGGTGAGTCCAATATTTTGAGCCTCCCCACAGCAAACGATTTATCTCTTAACGCAATCAGTAATGAATTTGATGGCCCCCCATTTAACATCTCGGAATACCAACAGGCCCAGACCCCCAGCAGTATAGATCCTATCAGCGCCCATGTCCCCCTAAAAATTAAACAAAAGATTTGGGAGGGAAAATTTACTGATCTATCAATATTACTGAAATCGGCGCGGGAAATTTCGGACCATTTAGACACACAAGGCCAAATACAAATACGTAACGGCACAATGTGCCTCGTTAAGCATAAAACTCGCACTTTTTTGTCAATTGAAAAATGGACTTCAGCCTTCCTCATCTTCACGAGTATAATGTTAGAAAAATACAGAACAAGAGCCCAAGAATTTTTGAAATATATGAGGGATATTAGAATGGCCGCTGATAGATCTGGGAACGGTTGGTTCACCTATGATGAACAATTTAGGCTGCGCAAAGTATCTGACCCACACTCATCTTGGGGCATCATAAACTCCGAACTCTGGTTGATACATGTTACAAACAACTACGGCACACAGGCCCAAGAAAAGCCTATATACCCTCCACAAAATGCCTACTCTCAGCACAAACAACCAAACGTTACAATGGCTAAGAAAAATGCAAATTCAACATCAAATCGTTACTGCTATGATTTTAATTCAGGCAAGTCATGTAAATTTTACCCAAATTGCAGGTTTGTCCACTCCTGCAATTCATGCGGCGGATCACACCCCTCAATCAAATGCAGGAATAGA
>PRKT01002115.1:13561-33844 GCA_003671525.1 Saccostrea glomerata | reverse complement strand
CTGAATGGAAGCGGAATGGTGGAGGAATGATCACTGATAAAGATCTTTTCCATAACAATTCCGTTACAATTCAGTGACCATTCATTCAACTGAATGGCACATACATTTCAGTGACCCTTCAGCCATCTTTCAGTGACCCTTCAGCCATACTTCAGTTACCATTCAGCCATATTTCAGTGACCCTTCAGCCATATTTCAGTTAGCATTCAGCCGCATTTAAGTGACCTTTCAGCCATACTTCAGTAACCATTCAGCCATATTTCAGTGACCTTTCAGCCATGTTTCAGTGACCTTTCAGCTATATTTCAGTGACCTTTCAGCCATGTTTCAGTGACCATTCAGCCATATTTCAGTGACCTTTCAGCCATATTTCAGTGACCTTTCAGCCATGTTTCAGTGACCTTTCAGCTATATTTCAGTGACCTTTCAGCCATGTTTCAGTTACTATTCAGCCATATTTCAGTGACCTTTCAGCCATGTTTCAGTGACCTTTCAGCTATATTTCAGTGACCTTTCAGCCATATTTCAGTTACCATTCAGCTTTATTTCAGTGACCTTTTAGCCATATTTCAGTTACCATTCAGCTTTATTTCAGTGACCTTTCAGCCATATTTCAGTGACCATTCAACCATATTTCAGTTACCATTCAGCTATATTTCTCTGACCTTTTAGCCATATTTTAGTTACCCTTCAGCCATATTTCAATTACTATTCAGTCTAATTTTTTTTTATTAATTAGTCACATTTCTTTTATTTTTCAGACATATTTCAATGACCTTTAAACAATATCCTAGTCATCATCAAGAGAATTTCCATAAAAAATATAACAACTTGATAAAGTAATAAAATTTTTTTTTAATGTGAAAGCATTTTGAAAATAAATAACAAAATGGTACAATCATATGAAAACATTGATTGCTCTTGACACAAAATATAATGCTTTTTTTTAACAAAACTCAAGCAATACAAACTTCTCTTCAATGGATTAAATGAAAATTGATGAGAAAAGGAATCATAAACATTTTTTTTTTTAAATATATTGGCAAAAACAAGTATTTATAGATTTCACATTAGAGCAATATGGGCTGCATTTTTAAAAAAAAATATATTTTGCTATGATTGAAATGTGTTATGATAATTTTTAAGTAATTTAATCCTTCAGATCAATAAGTCTACAATTAAGTATGAAACTGTTCCAAAAGAGACCTCTGTGCAAACAAATATGTAGTATTCTTTAAGAAAACTATAGAATACAGAACGACAATAATGTCATTTTGCATTATTATGAGCTTGTAAATAGTTTTCTACTACAGATATGAATGACAGAAGTTTATAAATGCTCTTTTTCTTTATCCTTGAAATAGTTGATGACAATTTACCAATGGTAAATTTTAAAGTTGCAGCTCATATTGCTTTAAATAATATGTATTTGTCTGATTTGTTTCAGAAAATAATTATCACAGTTAAAAAATATTGTGAAAAAAGATATTCATTATCAGTTTATAATTCTTAAACATATATATTAATAAATACGTTGAGCTACTATTAAAATTGCACAGGCAGCTACTATTGTAAGATTGCATCTTTTCTAAAAATAAATTAACAAAAATGATAACAATAAATATGAAATAAATTAATTCCTACAGACTACATTTTATACAATAATCAATCTTTTATTTGTGAATGATTGTCTCCTCGGGCTGTCCTTCAGTTCACTTCATCACTTCAGTCCTTCACAAACTTAGGGCAGTCATCTGGGGCTGTTCTTGAAGAGAAGTCCTCATCAATCACCCTCTTCTTCAGCTGTCTCTTGTGCTGGGGGGTCAGGCTCTCTTTGTGGGCCTCTTCCAGTTTGTCTTTCAGTCTTTGGAAGGTTTCCCTCTGCCATGGCAGCCGGCGGACTTTGAAGTGCAAGAAATTCCCTCCTTCATCTTCCTCGGACTCTTCAGAGGACAGGTACTCTGGGGTCATCACCTCCATCAGCTTTGACCTGTCAAAGTCCCCAAGTTTGTCTCTGCTGATGTTAGCCAGAGTCTTCTTTAGTTTTCTTGCTCTCTGTAAAACAGTAAAGAAAATCTGTGATAAATTTATCTTCTTTAAGGAGGCTGGGGGTCAACAAATTAACCACAAATTAACCACCAGATTTAACTTATTTTTTCGATACTGTATCTTAAGCTGTCAACTATCATTTTGGCAAAGAAAAAAATCATACATTATAGTTTTAAAATTTGATCATTTTTGTATATTTTTATATGGAGCTCTTCTTTTAAAGGAGATAGAAATGGTCTGAAAATAGCTGCCAACCCCCAGCCTCGTTAATGATTACTGTGATGTCACTTATTTTTGTGGGGGCTAAATTCTTGCTGTTTACCAGTTATGGGGAGACACCATGAATTTACAAGACACCAAGAAATATATAATTTTATCTGTATTACAAAACATTCTCCAAACACAAAATCATGTCCCCACATACCAGGTCCAATTTCTTTTTTTCTAAACCCTCAGAAATTTAACCCAACAAAAATATGTTATTTACAGTATTTTTCTATAAACCGACGAACTTCCCTTTCATAAATAAGGAAAAAAATTATAAAGATTTACATTGTAAAATCAAACTATAAACATTAACGCTGTTACAGAGATTTTTATTTTGTACCTGTACACCTGCCATTAAACTTTTTTCATGACTTAATAATGACAAATTTGAAGGAAGTTTATATACATACTTCTCGCCTTCTGCTTTGACGTCTGCTTCTTGTGGCATGGTCTTTGTCTCGCCCGTTCTGTTTTCTTCTTTCGGAATCCCGTACTGATATGAAGTATGTCTTGCAGGCACCTACAAAAAGGAATGATAAATTAAAGGTAACAGTTGATGCTCAATAAAATAAAAAAAACTAAAGGTTTTATGATCAATAAAACACTAAATAATACCCCAACTCCAATATGAATATAATGGCAGTAACCATGTTTTGCTATGGGAAACCCAAAAAATATGTGTCGAATCAAAATGTAAAATAAAATGTGCACAATTTTAAAAAAGATTCCAGAAAATTTCATCAAATTTCATTAAGTGGTATATGGGAAGTTGCTGATAAAAATAATGTAAAAAAAAATAGAGGAACAGCTGTGCAGATAGATAAATGGATGACATCCTAATCATCATATATCTGCCCACTTTTCAAGTAGGGAGTATAGTAAGAAAAGCTTCACCAAGGAAAGCTTTGTGCCAACTTTGTTTTAAAAATTGAACGGAAGGATCAAGAATGTAAAAAAAAGTTTAAATAAGGACACACAGTCAGACAGACTGCAGATAATGGATGATCAAAAAAGCTCAACTCTACTTTTAAGCTCCAGTGAGCAAAGATTTGAAGTAGATGGATTTCACAAAGGTCTACCCTTTATCTCAGGTGGCCAAAACACTCCAAGAATTGTCCTCGTACAGACCGAAAATTACTTTTACTTTAGGAGTAAATCGATCATAAAATCAATCTTTCCAGAGATGACTTTTTCACTAGATTTGAGGGAAAGGAAAGTTAAATCATAGTCCATTTTTCAATAACACAAATTTTTACAACTTACCTTCAATTTCTCTTAAAGGCCAAGGGCATTTTTCCATTCCACCTTCACTCGCAATCACTGCATTTACAAGTCTGTCTGTTATCCTTTTGTTGCTCTCATCCTTGTAACTAAACCAAAAAAATACATGTATTAGTTTATATGGTAGTTATTTTTCACACTTATT
Source organism: Saccostrea glomerata (assembly GCA_003671525.1). Lineage (NCBI taxonomy): Eukaryota > Metazoa > Mollusca > Bivalvia > Ostreida > Ostreidae > Saccostrea > Saccostrea glomerata. Next base: position 30,102 of record PRKT01002115.1, on the reverse strand, counting down.
ACATATACATGTATATGTACGAGGGTTGTCCCAAAAAGTTTTAGACAGATAAAAAAGTTTCTCTTTGCTCAATTAAATTTCTTTACTTGTTGTAGTGTAAGAGATATATAATTATCATGTTTTTCAAGCTTCATGATAATTTCACGTATATAAGAAAATTATGAAAAAATAAAGAAAACATGCAGGTGTACATCAGTGCTCGAAAGCAAGCTTAATTCATACATCTCTTATAAGAACCTGATCTTTCTTCCACTCAACCAGCATCTGTTACATCCAATCAGTTTTTACAACTGGTAAGTGAAAAAACACTTGACTAGGGGACTTATTTTAATTGAGTACTGTCAGGTTTTCTTACTCTTTTTTTTTTTTTTTTTGCAATTTCAAATTTCAGTGGAAATTAAGGGAAGAAGGACCCTTCGCTGAAAAAATGCCTGTTGTTCAATTTTTTTCATATTTTGTACCAGTTATATCTCTAATTTAGTATGTCCCACATATTTTAAAGCAGGTATATCAATAGGTTTCTAGACTTATTTTAGAGTTATTGAGTGACACATACTATACCCTCAGCGTCTAATTGGAGTTTTTATTCTCAATGTTTCTGGGTCCATTAATCAGTCCATCATGGATTTTTTTCAGCATAGATAAAATTGTTTCAGCAGACATGTCTCTTTTAAAATATTTCAGAGTAGAAATAGGGTTAAAAATTTGAAAAAGCAACATTCTTTTGTCAAACCGCATATGGAGATGGATAATGACGTACTTTTAAAGACAACTAAAGCAATTAAAAAATTATTTTGCAAAAAATCCTTCCATTCAATATTGAAAATTTAGGTTGAAATGCAAGATCGTCATGTTATTAATTAGCTGTAAAAATATCGATTGGTGAAGCTGAGTTCAATATTGCACATGGCATAATTAAACAAGACATGAACTTGAGAAAAATGTGCCATGTTTACATTTCTTGAGAGTGGGAAAACTCAACTATGACGTCACACATTTACGAAATAAATGAAATAAGACATACCTACAAAATATACTAAAACAGCCATGTAAAAATATTTTTTGTGTTCCCTAATTCACAAATCCTCTGTTTCTAACGCCATTCATATGAAAATTTGACATGTTAATATTAAGATTTTTGATTCTGGTTTCATTCAAAATTAGTTCAATGTTCTACATAGTAATGAAGAAATAAAATCAAATGTAATTGTGATATGCGTAAATTATTCTGGATTTTGTTTGTGCACCGACAGACCATATCGGCCATCATATTAGTAGTACAGATATTATTAATATGAAAGAAATATATTCAAGAATTTATAATGAATATATTATGTCTATGCAAAATTTGTAAGTAAGTTATTAACATTGTCTACAACTTTTTGGGACAATCCTCATATATAGATATACATAGATACAGAAAAATAATCAAGATTTTGTAGAAGATGGCATTTATCCATAGCACAACATGTGGAGTACAACAAATAAAGATTTTTTTTAATAATAGCCTAATGCAACTTCAGTGAGGGTCAGCACTTTTAGTTCCGGCTTAAAATAATGGGGTAACCATCTCTCAATAAAAATCATCAATTATACTTGGAATTGAAATAGACATTATTAAATATTAATCATAACCTACGTATGATACATGTTTAAAAAAGAGTCCCTGATAACTTTGGTGATGCCGTTCTTGACCTGATTTCCTCCTTGTAATGCCTACAGGAGCTCTATATAAGTTATAAGATATTTTGAATTTTGAATATCAGGGAAACTATTCTGCATTATTTAGAAGAACAATAAAAAAAAATGCTTTAATGAAAAGGCCTGAGCAGGAGTTATTGTCCTTGTCAACATTTTTTTCAAGATTGGATAATTGAGAAAATACGCATTTTTAAAGTTCTTTTACTTAACAATATTTATCATTACACCTAAGGAAAATCATTCTTTCAAAATATATTGTTCTATTGGGTATGAATTTAATTTAATAACAGTTTTTGCAAAAACCTATTACATCACAGGAGGATGGAATAACCTAAGATAAATTCACTTGATTGAAGGTTCCATTGACCTGATAAATTTGAAGAAGGTGTGTATTTTCTCTACCTTTAAAGTGATTGTGAAATACATTGAAATTCAACAAAATTTTCATACATTGACAAAAGTAAGAAAATACATGTACCTCTTGTTTTGGCTTAACTGGAAACCAAATGCCGGGTCTGTTCTTATGAGGGCCTTGTATACCTCTCTTACTGCCAGCTAGATAAATGAAATGAAAAAATACCTATTAATTTTCTGAAAAGCCTTGAGGCCATTAGACTGAAATGCCCATTCTCGTCAATTTAGTATTGCTGTGTTTAAATTTCTAAAATACATGTACAAATATAAAATAAATGTGTGCTTTATCATCATTCTGTTCCCTACTTCCCAAGCCAATTTTTGAAAGATGATTTGTATCACTGTCAGTACTGTAAACAGGGTTATTTTTTATCCAATGCTATTTTTGCCCTCTTGCACTTGTAAACAGTTTTGCCTTTTCTAAATTTGCTTAGTCATAGTTCTATCTCCGAAATTACGCTGTATTCTGTGTTCTTTATATTCACCCTGCTTTTGTGTTTTACCAAATCCTGGAGGGAGCAAAAATTTTCCCGAATACAGTTTCAACATTTCGTATGAATTTATAAATCATCTTCTAGTGCACTCTATTTTTTTCCTGAATGAAATTAAATTGTTTCCTCATATGTCACTTGTGTGGTGGAGAGGCTTGAGCATCTGCTTTAGAGTCATGGAGTAAAGAGTTGATCCTTATGACTATGTTGTGGGTTTATATCCCAAACAAATGATTTTCATTAAAATTTTATTTTTTTTAGGTTTTTTTTATATTGTTTATTATATTGAAAAATTTCTTTCTTTCTATGACATGGCAATCTGCAAATTGTTCAGTGAGATACAAAATATTGATACATTGTCAAATTATACAATAGAAGATTTTTCTTGATATTAAACTCAATGTGTTTGACATTAATTTTAATGAGTACTAGACCAGTTGGGCTACTTTCCACAAGTTTACTAGCCTTGACCATAAAATCACTAGCCTTGTCCAAACTTGCAAAGAAATATGTACGCTAACTCTCGATTCTCCCCTACATTTTGCAACCATTCAATTCAATATAATATAAATGTTAATTTGGCCATAAATTCTTTGTTTAATACAAAGAATAGTTCAATGAGTAGTAGAGTTTGAGATGAGGTATTTAATAATTTATAGAGCCTTCCCATATTGCGCAATTTAATTTATCTTTAACTCTTACTGGAATCCTGTCCACAGATTTCACTCAATGCACTATTAATTTACAGTACTTGTTGTCTGATGCAGTAGTATTTTCTGTGTAACTATATTTATGCCACTGCTGCTTCAAAACAATGCTTTTTTAAAATAGTGACATTTAAGGCTTTATACCAGGTAATATGGACAATCAAAATTAAACCATGTAATTACTGGAAATTTTGATACAATATTTTTGACAGAAAGTTACCATATAACCCTTACTTAATATATAGATACCAAAAAAGTCTAAAATATTTGACAAGTCTTACTTTGCAAGAATTTGATGCTCTCCTGTGTTTCAAGGTGTCATCTTTTCTCTTTGGTGTAACTGTGATGTTATAATTGTCACTGAGCTGTTTCAGAATGGCAGGCGATAGATCTGGGGATTGTCTGAAATAAAATATCACAATGTAAATGTACCATGCTTTAGCAAGCTGAATTTAGTTTACAGGTTCAAAGGTTATTCCTTACTTTAGGATGCAGCACACAGATTTTCAATAAATTTATTGCATTCGTAACTACTTGGTCATTTTCACAGAGATTAAAAGAGACTGTTTATAATGGCCGAGTTGTTCCGATTAATAGAAGGAGCCTTTGAATCGTTTGATGCATTATTAAAGGGACATGTGCAATTTCAATTTTTTTTTTTTAATCCAATTTTAATATTTACAATTCCTATCAAATTCTAACGATCAGCAAATATTTGAACATCATTTTGTTCATTTTCCAAAGGAGATTCTTCCTAATGTACACAATTCACATGCATTGTATTTGTTTATATAGATAAAAATATCACATTTATGTAAAAACAAGATTCAGCAAATCACTGGAAACTGTCTTATTGTATTAACAGGGGTGTGCAATTACCATCGCCTGACGCCCGGGGCTACCAATGTTATAGGTCGGGCTAGCCTAAATCTATACTGTGTTAACCTTGTCGGGCTAGTAAATCTTAAACAAAAGTACCCGATAAACATATTGTTACCTCGACTGAATTGATGTACAAATTAACTTTTTTGTAAAATCATAATCTTTAATTCCTTTTACGGAGGCTAGGGGGTCAACAAATTATTTTTTTTAATTAACCACCAGATATATCTTAAATTTTGGGATATGATATTTTAAGCTGTCAACTATTATTTGGCAAAGAAAAATTTCATTAATTTTAGTTTTTAAATTTGATCATTTTGTTGAATCTTTATATATCAGGAGCTCTTTTTCTAAAGGAGATCAAAATAGTCTAAAATTGGCTACAACCACCCAGCCTCTTTAAGTTATATGTATTTTGTGTTGCTATCGCCATTGTCTCAGTGACAATTGTAGTTGATAATAAAGTGCCCCGCCACAGCATGATACGCCCGTCAAATATTGTTCAATAATCATAAATTGGTTAGGATGCAAAAAAATCAGGTTGCCTTGATTAACAGATTGACACAGATTTCAATGATCTAATTTCCATTTCTTATCAAACATCTCTAACAGACTTGCAGTGTAGGGATTGATTATAACAAATACATCATATACATGTAACTCTAAACTGGTTGTGTTAGAGCATATCAAATATCCATTTTCAGCTTACTTAAACTTTAATTGTTTATTGCATATTTTATGAAATAATAGAAATGCTACAGTTTAATAAAAAAAAATCAAACATAAATTATAATTTCTTCAGACTACAAAATTCTAAGTGAGACATGACTGCAATTTGTTGCAAATATAAAAATTGAAATATATATATTTTTTTCAATGAACACATGTAAAATTAGTTTTAATTATATTATACAATACTAATTTAGTTTTAATCATACATTAAAACATAAATTTACAGTTTTAATTACATTAAGGCCGGTTTACACTATGCATCTTGACACATGCATCTAAACACATGCTTCAATTTTGATGCATGCATCTTCTTATTTACACTATGCGTCTTGAAGCATGCATCTTTAAAATACTTTGTAAAGATGAAATTTATCTACTTAAAAAAATAACAATACCTTCAAATTTCATTTCCATAATTATTTATAGCTGAACAAATCATTCTTAATTTCCTTTTTATGACAATTCTTGGAAGATATAATTTATATTTATTCCAAAACAAAACCCCCTCTATATTATAATAGTCAAATAAGTTTTCCTATTAGTAGTTTTAATCAGTATTTTCTGTTTTTTGTTTATCTTGGGAAACTATTTTTGCAATTATATGAAGGAAAATATGGCTTATGATTCAATCTCAACTCTGACCTTTCTTTTCATTGGTCAGTTCCATGCATCTTGAAGCACGGAATAGAACAAGTTCTATTCCATCGTTCAAGATGCAACACCCATTTAATTTGAAACAAGGGGCTTTTACACTGTGAATCTTGACACATGCATCCAAGATGCATGTGTCAAGATGCATAGTGTAAACCGGCCTTTACACCAATTGGAAGATCTTTATCTGGACTAGCTATCAAGAACTCTTAATTAACACAAGCAACTATGAGGCCATTTCTTTTTGCCCAACTCCCAAGAGATAAATTAAGATAACAGCTGCATCAGATCTAGAGATTCTCTTAGCTCCTGACAATAAACTCATTAATTTCTCAGTAATTTGACATGCAAGTTTCTGCTATCAAAATTCTTCTTGACCAGTGCTTGATAATTTTGCCCATGGGACAAACTGAATTCCTCTCAAGCATAAACATTTGTTACAGATTGCTGTACAGTATATGATGAAAAAATAAGTTTTTACTTAATTTAACATTTTTTAATAAGGATACAACTATATAATTATTTTTACATTTTTTAGGATTATGAAATTTAAAATTTAGAAGACTTATTTTTTTTAAAAAATCACTTAAATTAAAGGTCACAGTGACCTAGAAATAGGCCACAACACATCTTCTACTTTAGCTGTATACTTTTGCCAAGTTTGAAAGCTCTAAGTCTCATAGTTTTCTAGTTATGTGCTGGACAGGATTTTTCCATATTTGGCTAAAACATCTTAATTAAAGGTCAGAGCGACCTACTTTTTTGTGCGCGACACACCTTCTACCCAAGATGTATCAGCTCACAAAGTTTGATAACTCTAGGCCTTATATAGTTATATAAGTATTAAAGTTATGAGCCGGACACGAGGAAAGCTAACAGACAGACAAACGGACAGACACGAAGCCTATAACATAAAACGTCCCGTCTTAAGACGGGCATATATAAATAGGAAGAAGTACCTAACAATAACAAACCACAAACCAGTTTTTTGTTTAATTTATTTCAACTTAAATGTTTTTCCCTTTATGTTATACTAATATTATGCACGTACATGTATTGTTTTCGGTAGTTAATGGGCTAGTGACTGGCAACCTCGGCCATGTAACTTTGTTACCGCCACTAGCCCAATGGACTAGTACCAGTAACTTATTTTTGTTATTGCACACCCCTGATTTAGAATTAACTTTTTATTGTAGAAAAAATGTTTTGAACACATATATATATACTAGGCAGTATATTCAATCTACGTAAACAAAAACATGGCACAGGCCCTGAATACATAACAAAGGTTTGGAGTTATAAATCTGTCTTGTATCTTGAAAAGTGAAATTTTAATTTTTGAAACTTGAATCTTTTTATTTCACTAAAGCCCCCACATGGGGTATATTAGTAAAACAATAATTTAACAATTGAACAAGTAAACATCTGAACAGTTAACATGATGAACAAGAAAAAGATCTCTGATATCGACAGTACTGATGGATGTAAAAAATAAAAAAAAAATAAAGTTTGCATTTAGGAAGTACTTCTTTAATGATCATTAAAAATACCTTAGTTAAGGGTATGAACTCTCTGATATGACTGATAACTTTTGGCAGTTCAGAGTATAAAATATGAATACTTTTCACAGTTTTCTTAATAAGAGTTTCCTCACTGAGACCTCTGAGTAGTTTATCTGATAAAATCTACCATTATGCATATGATGGAAACATTTCTTTTTTATTTCTTTTGCCAATTTCTTGCTTATTGTTTTATTACAATTTTAACAATAAAACATTTAAAACCTATTCAAAAGCCTTTTAAATTGAATAAGTTGTATTTTTAAGGATCATTTGAATAATGGTTAAATGTGATAAGTACTAATATAAATACAGAAATTTTATTGGTATGACATTTTTTTCACATGAAGAAATATTAACAAGATTGATTGATTGTATACTGTTTAACGTCCCACTCCAGAATATTTCACTGATATGGAGACGTCATTATTGCCGGTGAAGGGCTGCAAATTTAGGCCTATGCTCGGCACGTACGGCCATTGAGCAGGGAGGGATCTTGATTGAGCCACACCTGCTGTGATAAGGGGCCTCGGTTTATACGGTCTCTTCCGAAGGACCGCCCCATTTAGATGCCTTTTACGACAAGCAAGGGGGTACTGAGGACCTATTCTAACCCGGATCCCCACGGGGCAATATTAAGAAGAAAGATAACTCCTCCTCACAGATGTATTTTTTTCTTATAATCACATAAAACATGTAAAACATTGTGGTTTACTGACTTCGGACACATCGCTTCATGATGTGTTCTAACATGATTTTAAAAGGTCATGATGATACAAGTATTATTTTCATATACACCTCATACTTTAAATTTGATGTTATAAGAATAAATCGTTACTCTTTCTGTTAAAAAAAAATTTTGATTAAATCTTTTTTAATAATACCAAGGAAACATGTGCTTTTGATTGATAATCGACCGCTAATTTATCATTTTGAAAAGTTTGAAAATCATGTGACAAAGGCTTCTCCGACCACAGGGGCTTGTCACGAAATATTTATCTTCGTTTAACAGGTCCAGTACAATCAGTGCATTTAGCTACGTAGGTAGAATTACCTACGTAGCTTTATTTACCTACCTCAGGTAGCTTTATTTAGCTATTTCAATTTAACTTTTCTTTTTATGGAAAAGAGACAAAAAATCGCAGTTAAATGACTATTGATATTTATACTAGGGAAACTTTAAAAATCATTCCAAAGCAGAGATAGTTTAAACATCGCTGTGTTTGGTCAATTTAGAGCAAAACATGTAATTCCATTGTTTGGTTAGCTGTCCGTGCGGTGAGGCATGACTGAGTATGATTACTTCACATTGTGCTGAATAATTACCGACCTATTATCTTGTTAGCCAGAACTGGACTTCTTTGTCATTTCATTCAAGGAGTAACTGTTCTAACTGTCATACATAGCCCCAAAACATTCAGAAATTTGATTGCAATTGCGCAGAAAAAGACATTTCTTCAAGAGGGAATTTTTCATGAATTGTTTTCAGATGAGTTCAAAGTTGAAAATGATCACTGCATCAAAATGATAGTTTTTGCACATCCTGAGAAAAATGCTTTGTTATAGAAATAAATTCATTTGGTAGCTAAATCAAGCTACCTGAGGTAGGTAAATAAAGCTACGTAGGTAATTCTACCTATGTAGCTAAATGTACTGATTGTACTGGACCTGTTTAATAAAGTTACCCCTACTATAAAAATACACAAGGTTGTGTATTTTTATAGTAGGGGTAACTTTATTAAAAGAAGATAAATATTTCGTGACAAGCCCCTGTGCTCCGACGCAGGTTCTATCTTAACAATGCTGCGTAAAATAAAAATCTAGAAGTCCCAACGACATTGACCTACCTGCAACCAACCTACGCCTACGGATTTACACTAACTTGAAATGTTCAGATTCTTGCTTTCAAAACTAATCATGTGTGGATCGCTCCTATTTAAAATGCAAATGCAGACCTAACATACATAGAGCAGAGTGTTGTTCAGCATGCCTGAGAGAGACACGACACTGGTCCATATTCAGCTCATCCAATGCATGCAAGATGATTGCCGAGGTGTGTCGAGTGTCTTTTCGTCATGCAAAATTTCGATCCCGACCCTTAATACTGTTCGTTTGATTTTTTGTTTTTGTTTTTTTTTTGGTTTTTGTTTTTTTTTTTTGCAGGGTATCCGAGAATTAAAGGCCTTCATGCAGCCATGTCAATATTATTCCATTATATTTAGGGGTAACATAGTGAATTTTCATCTATATATCTACGTTTTTTTATGACTAACATATCAATTATGTCATAATTACGTTAAATAATTTAATTTATTGTTTAATAATAATATTGAATTGTACATTGAATTTAAGGACCACCCTCCACGGACACCCCCCCCCCCTCATTTAAGATAATTTTTTTTATCGAACATAGATCGGGGTAATAAAATGAAATCGGAGGATGGAGTGTAGAAAAGTTTAACTTTTCCTCAATATATTTTTCTGTTTGTTTTTTTTTTTTCTTCAAGTAAATTGATCGCGGTTCCATGTTCGTTCGCCCTAAAAATGGTTCGCCCAATTTACCATTCGACTGTTATTCCGTTTGCCAAGAGTCCGCTCGCCCTATATAACTTGTTCGCATAGTGTCCGTTCGCCCTAATTTAATGTAGAATAAAATCTAACGAATTTCTTTCCAAATTGTTGGTACATTCAAGATTTTTCAAAGGTAAAATCTTTTGTTCAGTTCTATAATAGACCCATTAACGTCTCAGTCCTAATTGTTTTCAAAACTTAGCGCAAATTGTTAAACTAACACGAATGCATCCCCCTAATTAACATTGATATTAATCATCTATAATTAACTATAGTGCATACACTAAGTCAATCCAAGAAACATTAGAATCAAATTAAAACTTAATAAAAACTAAATAAACATTGTTCATTCGTACCAGAATTTGAGAAAAAAATCCCAAGTTTGTAAAGGAAAAAAAAATAGAAAAATGACCCCTTTGTCTCCAGCTCTAACCCCCCATCATTTTTACTTTATAAAAAAAAAAGCTTTTTGACTGGCACATTTAATGAAAATATGTCACCAACACACACAGGTTATTAGATGTGGATTTTTATAATTAAGGTAGAGACCGATAGCAATCACGTGATAGAAAGAATCCGCATATTTGCACGTGCTTTTTTTTTCCGGATTCCGGAACGCCGTCAAATAAAAGTCTCCATTTACACATTATTGTCTATGCTACAAGATGGCCGACAAAGCGATCGAGAAATTTCCTCGAGTTAAAAGACAAAGTTACCATACGTATCAAATCTTGACGGTTCTCGAAATTGAAGCATCTTCATGAGAATCAAAATATAAGTGAGACTGAAGCCGACCGTGAACATAATTTTGGTGAAACTACTCCTTGCCGAGTGTTCACTGCAGCACCACGTGGGTACACCGTTATCGATCTGTGCCTGATGTTGTTTTCAGTATAGACGTTAAAGACCATGACCCTACAGATGTTAATTGGTATGACGGAAGAAGTAAAATTTTTGCAGAACAGATATTTTGTATGCTGTGTCCGTGTCAGATACATAAGGTGAATATTTACGACTTAGTGTACAGTACAGGTATGCATATATCGATCATCACTATGGTGCTTGTTTGTTTACGCACAGGTCTGATACCAGTATATTTAGCTTCAATTACCAATAACCGTCATATATTTTTTCCCTTCCTAAAGTAGTTTTATTTAGCTAAAAATTAAAACGTATTTAATGACCAGACTGTAACTTCTAGAATAGAAGAATAAAACCAGACATTTATGGTGTCAGAAAATGATAAAGGCCGGATTGGTGAAAAAATTAAAGTAATCATACTTATCTGTGCCTAACACACGACTGTGACACGAGGCGGTGTTAAGTTACTCAGATCAAAAAATGGAAAAACATATTTTGCTTAAATTGTTCAAATGCAGAAATGTATAAACTTTTTCTGCTTTGGATGGCAAATGCCTTTCAATTATTATAACCTCTTTTATAAATGATAGTGGACATTTACTTACAAATCTTTTGTCTTTTTGAAATAAAATGCAAATTGTAAAGAGTTGCATTGAAAAAAAGAAACAACTTTCGGATCAAGTGACAAAAAAAATAAGGCCAGTCGGGTAGCAGAAAAAAAGATTATTTTTTAAGCCTTATGTAATATTTATGTACCTGTAATAAATTTATGAATGCAACACTATTTGTTTTATGCTCAAAACGGCCCTGATTATAAACAAATATCATATTCATAGATTATAAAAGAAATATTTAATACTACAGGTGAAGCAAGCTATGAACTAGACAGTGTATTCAGCTTTCCCTGCTGAAATAATGTGACCAAATCAAGTGTCACCTGGAAAGAGGAATATTTCAAGGGTGCTTTTTACATTAACTCCAAAATAGCCATTGGTTTGTATTTTTTTTCTTTCAATTTACACTGGCACATGTATCGGGGAAAATCCAGAATTTTTTTTTTAAGGGGGTGGTAAAAAGGAGGTGTTTTATAATACATGTATTAAAAATTTAAATTTATGATTTTTAGTCCTTGTATTTTTTATTTAAACACCATAATGTACATACAGTATTACTGTATACATATAGAAGCATTTTCTTCAGTCAATAATTTCTTAAAGATCATATTAATATTTCAGGAAAGTTCAAGCCAGATCTGCTGCTACAGCAAACTGAACATAAAGTGGCATACTTGTGTGTCAGGAAACGAGGAACATGTATGGCTGGACTGAGAATCTAACTGGGGATCTCTGCATCACTACTTACATATAGGTGTTCTATTGACTTAAATACATGTATGGTTAAATATTTGTGTATTAGCATATAAAAAGTCATGTTGTAAATTGAATTCAAAACTGAATAACCAAAAAATTTTAAAATGTAAAGATGTTTTATAACTTGAATGAAATTGTTTCAACTAAAGCACCCAAGAATTGGTACTATATATAATAATATGAAGAAGTCAGAACGTGTATCGTTAAAAAAACTTGTAATTGACATGGTTTTTTAACAATATTGACTTCTTCACATAATCATAGCTTAATTTGCAAAATAAATCATAATTGTTAATAAATTCCACAACTTTCTTTTAAATAGATGATCAAGCTATTTACTTTATTTTATTTTCATCATGTTACAGATCCATGGGAACATAGGATCCTTAGCTATAATCAAGTGTCATCTGCAGTGTTACAAAAGAATATTGGATTTATATCAATAAGGTAATTAGGGACAAAACTGAATTTAAAAAAAATATGGAATAAGATGTAAAAAGAAAAGTATTTTAATTCCACATATGATATTTAGGTTGCTAGTGGTATATGCATTGATGTGTCACTGACAGGTACAGGTAGTTTTTACTTCCACAAAAACTTGATCCTTTGGTATTAACTCTTGAACAGTTTGTGCTGAGTCTTTCTATTTCACGTTTATTTCTTTTCTTTTCTGTTCTTGGCCTTAGTGTGTGACCTACATTTAGAAACTAAAATATTTGATCTTTATCCTTATATGCCACTATAATACCAGTTTGTTTAATTAAGACAATTCATTAATCCAAATAATTTCCTTGGGAGCAAAAATGCCCAGATTAATGATGAGACTGACGGGTTATGTAAATTTTTTTCTGCCATACCTGCGACCATTCATTCCAGTAATAACAAACAAAGAAAGACATTTTATTGTTTATATTTATATCTGTTTAAATTATCATTTTAAGTAGGATTAAAAATATTAATTATTGTGTTAATGATGCGAACGTCTTTGTACGTCTTATTGGTAGAACGGCCACTGATCAAGAAATCTGTACAGGTGATATGCCTAATGTAGTTCATGTAGTGATGAACGCAATGGTTTGTCTTAAGAAATAAAGAAGAAAATATTCAGTGGATGTAAATATATTCATATAGACAAAGTCATACTATTTTTTGCAGTGAAAGAAAGAAGTAAAACATGTATTTTTTGTTCTTATTGTATTAAAATATTTCGATCTTTTCAGAAAAAGAATTACCAGAAGGAGATGGTAAAGAGGAATGGACATATCACACCATAAGACGTGCTTCAAAATCTGAATATACAGAGTGAATTTTGTTTACTGCAGATCCTTGTGAAAGAACACCTTTGTTATATTGACATAAAAACAACGGAATTGTCAGGATTCTTGAACATGACGCAACTGGCTGCATACAGTGGCAATTAAAAATGCATACATGTTTACATTGATCTTTGTTAGCCAATAAGACAAAAAGAAAAATAGAAAGTTTATCCTATTACCGTACATGTATTGAATGTATTCACTTTATTTTGTTGAACTACATCTTGAGTTTAAAAATTGTACAGTGTCACATACAGTCTATGGTGGGATTCCTTTAACTTTTATGAATCTGTTTGCAAAATCTATACTTTTAAGTTACAAATTATTATTTCTCATACATTGTATGTATTTTTGTAAATTATTGCACTGTTTTTGTATGTATGTAATGATAACCAAATCACCCAATTTTCCCACACTTTTTACCATGTATTTAGCATTTTTTTACCATGCTTTAGTGTATTAATATCTGACAACTGATGACCAGGCAGTCTTCATCTAACAGTGTAATACATAACACATTTTTATCTGAATATTTTCAAAACTTCATAATCACTGGGTTTCCTTATTTATGTTGTAAATGTATTTGGATTAAAAAAAGGAATTGTTTAATAAAAGAAAAGTGAAATTAATCATTCTATTTTTGTCAAAAAAAGACAATAAAACCAGTTTACTTATGCAAAGAATTGGTCAAAACATTATAGTCATTGATAATTCATCCAAGAATCATATGTATAATAAATCTACAAAGTCAATTTGAACGATATCAAGGAAAGTTCTTATCTTTTTTAATATAAGTGCAAAAAGGTCAAGCAGGGAACTAGGTGTACATGTATAAATTGTTTTTGTGATATAAAATGTAATTTAGAAGAATATTACAAAGAATTTACTCCTTTTCTGTGAAATATTTTGATAAATTCTGCATAATCTCTCAAAGTCACCATATTTCTTCAAAAGTTCATCCTTCTAAAGGAAGGGGGTAGGGTAGGGTGTAAGATAATAAACTTGTTCCAGGATGAATTTAAACCCCATTATGTAGTATGATTTTTTCCTAAAATTTAAGACACTTATAGGCTAACTATAATATGCAATAAAAAAAGAAATTTGATGGGTAATTTTTTCACAGTGGAAGCAGAAGTGTGAGACCTTGTGCAATGAATAGGCAATATTTTAACCTAATTTGACCATGCATCTTGGTAAATGTAATTCTGTTTTTTGCTTACAATGCTTTATAAATTTAAGATTGAGGTCAAATATTAATCCATACAGACAGATGTTTGAATTCATATAAGACAAATGATAATTGATATAGTAATAAAAAATTTACAGCCCTTTTCATATCAAATTCTTATATTATTTTACCCTGCTTTTTCAGCTCTTCGGTGGTTGATGAAGGCTACATTAAAATTGTCAAATTTCTCTAAAACTAGCCCGATGACCTGCCTTGAATTTTTGATATGATTTAGAACAAGGACTCGACACAAACATATAAAAAATTCAGAAAAATTCAATGGGTAGTTTTTTTGTTGACAAGCTATCAATCTCTACCTTAAGTTCCGAACCCCTTAGTTAAAAAATGTGAAGCTAGTCCATATGAGTTTGCGAGCATTGAGACAAAGACAAAAGGGTATCTCAAGAGAAATTAAATACATTGATATTGGAGACATAAAAGATATCAAAATTAAAACTCTAAGTGTCATGTCTTAGCGAAAAAAAACTTAATAACCATCATTCAAATAAAAACACACACTATTTTTTTTTCAAATTTCAAAGACATGATGGTCTTATTTCATTGGTCAGTTGGTATCACGTGGTCACCGTCAAAGACCTATCGATGACCGGTTCAGTCTGGTTAAAACCGGTTTAAACCGATTTATGCGACGCCATCTTAGAAAACATCGAAAAATCTAGATGAAATTTCTGTTCACACACAGTTATCAATTTGAAAATACCGACTTACGAAATTGATATTGATCAGACATCTTCTCTTTTCTTCATTTTGAATTGCAATTATATAAACATCAATTATATATCACAAAAACGCCTTCAGTAGGATGAATGTAGGACCAATTTGATCAGTTAAAATTTCAGTGTTCATTTTGACAAAAGTAAAAAAAAAATATAGAAAGAGAAGAAGCAGTACCTTTATTTTGTGCGTATTTTTAAGCTACTGTATTCTCATACTAGCTATTCATCTGGGTTGCAATATGACTTGAAATTAAATTTCAAGCTTCTTTTACCATGTTTACCATGCCTATCTCCCACATATTCATATCGTAAGTTCATTTTCTATTACAATGAGAAAATACTCATAAGATATGGTATACAATATCTTTAAAAAAAATCAAAACAGCGAGAGTGTGTATGAATATTTATAATTTAATCTTTGTAAACAAAATATCAAAGGCGTTGTACGTCAAGATTGAGTGACCAGACATAATTAAATTTAATAAGTAAAAAGAGAAGGAACTACACAAGAAAAACCATATTGTAAACCAAATATTTTTTATTCTTACATCATAAGCAAACTTAAATCAATAAAAATGTAAATAAAAACTTACGACATTGCTGTCCTTCGGCTGCCTCTTCAAAAGTAATCAATGGCCTCTATTGTTGTCACGTGGCTCAAAATTTATCCAATAGAATAATATCAAAATATCACGTGCTTCTTTTGTCCAATGAAATCAACCAAAGGTGACGCTATCTCGGTTTAGCGCCTTTTTTCTCAACCAATGAAAACTGTGCGTGGGTACGCTACGCCATTTTGAAGTCCAGTTAGAAAGAAGCAGAGGCGACACAGAGGGAATCTTGTGAAAATTAAGGTAATTATACAACTTTAAGAAAAAAAAATTGTAGTGTAAAATGTGATTTTAAGACTTGTTTGTTGTTCCTAGAAGAAAAATATGTTCTTCATACTGTTCATTTAGTAATAGTTTTGATCGTACCGTTTTTAGACGCCATTTTAAAACAAAATGGCGATGTTTGATCTTACTGTGTTTAATTATTATTTTAAAAAGATGAAATTCACACCTTTAATGACCTAGAGGCTGGTTCATAATAATTTGTGAGAATTGAAATATATCTCCTTCTCTCATTGTATCTGTTCAAATTTTATATTTCCTAGATATTTTAAGAATAGTTATGATAGATGCAAATTAAACAAGAGGCCATGTTCAATGATATCGCTGGTCAACATGACCTGGTCCCAAGAAAATAAACTTAAAACAGACAAATTTCAAAATTTGAAAGAATTAAAAATTAAAGTTTTTTTTTTTTTTTTTAGAGAAAA
>PRKT01002115.1:0-13513 GCA_003671525.1 Saccostrea glomerata | reverse complement strand
TTAGAGAAAATCCAATATTCAAAAAAAAAAAAAAAATCTAGAATAAAAAAAAATGAATAAATAAACCTAAGTGGTTTTTATATTAACATGCCTTAAATTTGTTATTAAAATAGGAAAACTCGACGGTTTGACCTCCAAAATGCCGGCAAATAACAATTAAATGACAAGTATGTCACCATGTCATCCTTAGCTTTCTATCATGGGTCACACGCAAATGCCTCAGAAGTTTTACAATACATTTGACTTTACTTTTACATGCAAAGGAATGAAAATAATAATATGTGAAGCTTAGAATGTATATATTTTGCTATAATAAAACTAGTAACAGACACGCAGGCCAAAAAAGGGGGAGGGCTGGGTTAGGGAGGGGGTTGTTTCCTACGCGTCTGTGTACGACTCGGTTTGTGTACGAAGTGACTGGACACCCTACGGGTCTGTAGTATTTGACAACTTAATTCTTGTTTAATTATGCAATAAAAAATTAATAATAATGATATTTATCCAAGAAACATCTCCATATAATGTTACTGAACAAATGCTGTGTATTTCACCTGTATGTACTACCTGTGTTTTAATTGCATGACACACAATTTTTATAATAGTTATATTTAAGGAGAGGATTGAGGAACTCGTAAGTTTTAAGAATTTATTTCCAAACCATTTGATTTCAATAAAATATGTTCAAAACAAATATTGCCAATCAGCAAAGCTTAACAAAGCTTAAAACATTCCACCTTTTAGGCCTAAAGGTCGGAACAGGAGGGGGGGTGCAAAGTAGGACACAATATATTGGCATTGAAATTCGGGTTTACTTTTTTGTTAATTTAGGCCCCTACTTTCAACTAGCCACCATACCTTCAATTTGCTTCAGACACCTCTCATTAGTTTACCAAATTATCATTAGTTAATTGTTAAAACGCCTAATAATGTTTCTCTCATTTATTTATACTTAAAATACTTTACAGACATACAGTACTGTTTTTAAATTTTGCAAGTCAACACACACAGGATAAAACATCAAATATTAATGTTGTAATATCATTTTACAATTAAAAACTCGTCATAAAGTTTTATTATAGGGTAAAATGTTCTGTCAGCAGTCTCATTTACACAATATCCAACTGATGACTAATGCGTGGTTGGAACAGGGTATCGGAATCCTAGAAACACACGTCGAATTCGATACATATATCGGCACATCCCTGATGACCGCTCCCCTGACTTCACTGAACTTAAATGCACTAGGTCCTTGTCAAAATCCATGGGGAATTGTATGTCCTTGAAGGCAACGAAGCATTTCCCTAAGGCGGATCGTAGAAGGTTGTTGATCTTCTTTCTTTTTCTGTCAAAGACTGTCTTGGTGACGGCCTTGTCTGGACACCGTTCAAAATTTCCCCTTGTCATCACCTCCGCAACGAACACTTTCTGAACACCGGCACTTAATAGTCTCTCTCTAATGTCCATAAGTCTTAAAAAGACGTCTCTTGGAACGGTGGTAGATGTAATGTCATTTCCTCCAACATGTAGAAATACGCAATCAGGCTGAAACTCAGTGACACTAGCGATAAGACTTGGAGGAAGAGTGTGAGTACGAAGTCCTGGAACTCCAAACCATCTCACTTCTCCAGGTAGCCGTATGTCACCACTGGTGAATCTACGTAGCCTTTCAACATAACTGCTTCCAACAAGTGCAAACTTCGCCATGATTTTAACTTCATGACACGATTAACATACTTTTATACTGTAAAAATTCTATGACATGGTATTTAATTTGTGCCCATAATGAAGAGTATTTAATATATAATTAATAAATTGTTTATACATTAAACACATCTTTATCAAAGAATGCTTTCCTGTTGAAGAATTTTGTTCACTTTTAAAGATATTGCCGATAGTTAATTGTAATTATGAAATTAAGTTTCCACCTATTAAACCTTTTGGAAAAGATTTAAAGAACGCGTGGGTGTATCAATTATATTTTCAAAATGTTAATCGTGGTTAATAGACTACCGGTAATTTTAATCCATTTATCCTGATAAAAAACCCGACGTTGCAACTGAACCAAATTTTAGCCACTTTTTAAGAGTGTTTTTATTTTAATATATTGTAGTAGTGCATGTTTTGTTTTTTTTTAATTATTATTTTATTTTGTCTAGATTGCAACTCTTACGTTTTTTATCGGGTTAGCTATTCTCATAATTTCAACCAAACGGCGAGCAAGTCAAAATAGGGGAAATGGACTACAGTTTGAATTGCGTTTTATCCTGCATCCTGCAAGGATACATATTAATAGGTAAATTAAAATGTAAAAAATGACTAAAAATAATTATGATATTTCACACTCATCATTCCGTTATCAACATTTACCATCAAATTCATGAAGATAACAGATAATATCGTGTACATCACTCAGATCGCAACATTTCGACTTTAAATAAAAAGGAGCATTGGGTTGAAATTTAAAGAAACATATTTTTAACAAAAACATATGCTTTATATAACTGATATGCTAGATTTAGCCGTTTCTGGCAACTTCTTGGTGGTAATTTTCCCTCTTTGTCCTACCAAATATAAGACAGCTGTAAAAGGGTGTAGCAGAAATATTTGTGGGGAAATCTTTATGGAATAAAAATTAAGAAATTAAAGAAGTTTTAACAATTTATATTTAAAAAAAAAACATTACCCCCCCCCACTTAAAAAAAATCCATTTATTTGCAGTTTCCGTTCATTTTTTTCTCAGAGGTTGCACATATTGAAATGAAATTTAGTATACAGATATATCAGATAAATATCTAGGTCAAGTTCTGTATTGGGTACCATCACATCCTTTTTGACAGAGTTTAGCCCCTTAATTGTTGTTTCCATTCATTTTTTTTTTTGCAGAGGTTGCACATATTGAAATGAAATTTTTAGTATACAGATTTTTCAGCTGAATATCTAGGTGAGGAGATTTTTTCAGGGTAGGATCGCACCATTTTAGACAGAGTTATGCCCTTTTGGACTTAGAAAAATTCAAATTTGGAGGGAGGGGGGCATCAATGTTTAACAAACATCTCTTGTTTATCAAATTGTTAGGTCTGGGCACACTTAATTATCTCGTTGGTTTTATGGGGCGCACTAAATTATTTTGGTTTCAATTACTTGTCAAGATGTTTCTCTACACAAGGGCCTATGGCAGGATAGTGTACTATATCTTATTACTGTAGTAAATGGGTTGGGAAAATTGACTTGGGAATGGAAATATGATTGAAAGAGGACATATTTACAAAAATAAGAAAAAGTGTACATTATATACTTAGAAGAAATGACAATAATTTTCATTTTTAAAAATGATGGATTTCAGTCACATCCCTGACTGAATATGGCAGCCAATGAGAAATAACTCTGGTTAATTTGGGTATATGGATAACTATCTATTCCTGTTAAAGAAGTGATCTGCATGTTACAGTCCAATCCACACTTTCCAAAAATTATGTCCCTTGGCCGGCATCTTATGGGATAAACCAGCCCATACAATCCACACAGTAGCCTTTGTAGTTTTCAGGTTTGTAACTTCTTCATTTGACTTTTAAAAAGCTCTGCCTTTTGTGTACTGATCTCCCCAAGATGGGACTACCCACACATTGAAAAAAAAATTAAACACAATGGATTTATCACAGGACGCCCAAATGTTGTATAGTATAATTGATAAGGAGGAGAAATGACGTTTCTTTACCTTTTGACCTATTGGTTGACCTCACTAAGGGGAAACAACTTTTGCAAATTGTGGATTGGACTATACATCACAAGTCAGCATCATGAATTGTCTTGATATAAGGTTGTAGACATTTAGAAGTTTTTAATTTTTTTTTAATTCAGGGCCTCACTGAATATTCTGATATGCAGGAACAGTTATATGCCCTTGGGTTAAAAATAAGATTGAGTATTACCGTAATCAAAACTTACATTAAGTGTTTTAAAACTTTATATCGCAATTACATAATAACTGTAGGTAGGAAAGGACTATTGGATTGGGGCAAATGTGTTCTTGAATACAATGTAAGATCCATCATTGTAGACTTGTAGATCATTGTAGATCATTAGCGATGGATAAGTATAAAATCCTGGTTGAATATCTTGCAATACAATTGCTGAACCAGCCTTATTAGTTTTTGAGAGGAGCTTATCCAAAAATATTACAATTTTTAACAATATTTTTAAGTAAGCAGGCTCTTCTGATTAAATTTTCATTGAAAATTGTCACACATTAAAGCAGATAAAATATTCTAAACTTTCCTTATTTGAAAATCTATTATTTGGAGTTCAATACTTTCTACTTTTTGCATAAAATTATTTCAATCATTTGATTGTCACCATGGTCACTACTGTAAACTATATGCCATGAGCCCCAGTAATCGCAAGATTTAGAGCTTTCATGATTCACCCACAAAAGAGCAGTAATAAGTTAAATAACTGCAAGGTACTTGTGATATTATGTATTGACACATCAAGTTGCAAATTTTATAAAATTATTCAGTCAGGGATTTGATTGAAATCCAATTTTTTTTATAAAAAATTATTGATAATTATCTTTTCTAAGTATACATGGTATATTTAAAATGTGCATTTTTAAAATTATTTTCATTCCCAAGTCAATTCAATTTTTCCAACCTATTTACAGTAATTTGATATGGTACACTATCCTGTGTAGAGAAATATCTTGACAAGTAATTAAAACCAGAATATTAATTAGTGCTTCCCGTAAAACTTATCAGATAATTAACATGATTAAGAGCACCCAGACTTAAGAATTTGGTTTAAAAAAGGAAGGATGAAATACAGTCATTATTAATTTCGGAAATAAATTTCAAACTAGATATGACTGTTTTTCATCATTATTCTAAAAAGTAACGGATTTAAGTCACACCCCTGACTGTTATTTGACTACTCATATTATGTACCATGGGCTTTTTTAATCACTAAAAACAAAAGAGAGTAATAAGTTCAAACACTTGATTGATGTCATGATGCCCAAAAGTGGTGGTTTAAGATTAAATAATAAAGAAAATGTTTTTTTGGCTAGTAAAATCTATTCAATGGAAAGTGAATATTTTACTGGTATATGTCAAATTTCACTGACAAATATAATAACAAAAAGCCTTGAAAGTAATTGTTTTGACCATTTTGCAGTTTTATATCAGCACTTTATTTAATCACTAGGTCATGCCAAAAAGGAAGAGATGTCCAATATGCCATGAGGATTTTCCTCGAAGTAGCTACTATCGACACTATGCAAGTTTCTTTGATCCAAGTACAAACTCCTGGCTAGACCATGGGGAGGCTGCAGTTCGAGAGATGTCCGACAAGAGGTTTAAAGACTTGATTGAAGACTTTGGGAGAGCTTCAGACCATCCCGGTATGTATATATAAATGTTACTGATATGTTATATAGTGTATGTGAATGACCAAAACTAAGTTATTTTCAAAATTTGTTTTAATATTTTAAAAATGTCATTATTTTGGGTTATTTCCCCATTATTTTGTTCATTACTTTTACTTTATTATACGCCCGTCTTAAAACGGGACTTGTTATGTTAAAGGCTTCGTTTCCGTCCGTCTGTCTGTTAGCTTTTTTGTTTCCGGCTCATAACTTTAATACTATTAGACCTTATCAAATATTGCTTAATATGATGGGCATTTGACAAGGCCTAACACAACCAGCATAGAAATCTATCAGTGATGTAATATTTATTATAATTAATGCCTACATCACAGGGGATGGATAAATATTTTAAGGAATGGAAAAATCATCAAAATCTTAGAATCAAGGTTGACATGATTTTCTTGCACCTAAACTATTCAAGAAAATTGTAATTTTTTGACGGGCATATCATGCTGTGACGCGGCACTTTATTAATTATAATTTCAAGCCTTCTAGTATATAATGGGGTCTGGTTTTTCCTATCCTAAAAGTGGATGTGTGTAATACCAAATTAAACTGGATTAGGTGGGCCCTTAAACATGTTAAAGAATTCGGGTGGAAAACATTTGAGTTATATTCTCAAAACAATTAACATAAAAGTAAAAATTATTTCACAAAAAATTATCAAAAACCCTAGGGTAAATTTAATTAGACCCGGTCTCGTTAAGTCATTATAGGCGAGGGAAATCCCCTTTCCCAGAGTCTTTGGGACAATCCTATAAAATACAGTTTATTTCATTTATAAAACAAATCATGGATTGTGATTTATCCGAAGTTACAATTGGGGTACTTAAATTATATAGAAAATGAAAATTGAACATGCATGTCTGTATTGAAGCACTTTTCAAACCATTAGTATATGATATATATGTTAACTTGATAGGAATGTATAGTCATGATAGTATGTTAATTATTTGATGATTTAAAAAAATAAAAGGAAAAAATTTGCAAAAATTGACAATTTGTTACAAATTTGTTCCAAACACACATTTTTGTTTATGTTAGATGGCAGCGATTGGGTAGATATGAAAAGTAATTGATTAAATTACAATTACCATGATTACTTTAGATGTTTAATAAACATGATAAAGTAACCCTTTTATTCAACAGTGGAGTGCATTGTGAAATAATTCTATATTCAATCTTCCTTAGATGCAGATGATTGCTTGGATGACATGCCACCTACGTCATCAATGGCAGCAGAAGTTTCAGAAGAAAGTGATCAGGTGAGACATCTTTAGTGTAATTTATTAATAAGTATTGATAAAAAAACATTCCAAAAATGTTGATTTTGTATAATATGATTTTTTTTTCAAAGATCAGTTTGCTGAGTGTCATGACACATAATTGCAATAAAATTTTTTTTAATGCAGAAATAAAAAAAATGTTGCAGTGGAATTACAAAGTATTACTATTATTAATGTTTCATTTGGTTGCATATTTGTTTCATTCATTAAGATACATAATAAGCAATTATATTTCACTGCAAATGTTTGTAAAAAAAATTGTGAACACCTCTAGATCAATTAAGTATTTGTGATTTGACACCTTCTCTGAAAAACCCAACAGAGGGTATTTGTCCCTATTGGACAGTTCTAGTTTTTATTGAATATGATACAACTTCCTGCTAATTCATTTAAGAAATGAATTAAGGTACCGGGTAATATTTTTTCGCTTGACAGATATATCAAAGAAGAAAAATCAACGGAAAATACTGTCAATGTGCATAGGATTTCATTTGCATATTTTTTCCTCTGAATTTCAAATCAAACATATAAATATGTATTACAATCCATCAATGCTGAAAAATCTGAAGGATTAAGAGATTATCTTGCACGTCATTTCCCAGATTTTGTAGCATAAATAATGTCTTCAGAGTTCAATTGTTTATACCAGTAACCTCAAAGTCAAACATTTAACAAAAGTATGCTGATTTTTTTCTTCTTTCCCATCCCATAACTGTATTGTTGTCATGTAGACAATATGATTTTTTTGGCAAATGGGGATCATTCAAAAAGAAACAAACGAAAGTAGAAATATATCCAGAACATAATGAACGAGTTTCAAAGTTCTGGAAAATATCTGTAGAAGTATCTATTCCTTGAAACAGAAATCTGGAATCGTGTAATATACATGTACGTGTTAAAACAGCCATAGTAGTTCCGGCTGCCTAGTGCAAGCAAACTCGAGATTCCATGCATTAAATTGATGCAGTTATCAAAAGAATTTTTTATCCATCAGAATCAGTTATTTTATAGAAGTTAAATTATATGACTGTCTGTAACTGAACTTGAGTATATTCATGCACATTCAAGTATATTCAGTCATCTGAGTGGGGGTATTACTAGTGAGCATTTTTTGTTTAATTGTTTACAATTTAATTTCATAAAATATATCCTTTTCATTTCCCAATGGAAAATCATATACTCCAGTGATGCATTTTCACTTTTATTTGGCCTAAAGTGCCATTTCAGACTGTTCCAGAATTTTCGGACTGGTCTCTGTTTGCTGGTTTATTTTAAATTGTGTCTAAAAATATTGTACATAAAATTTCAGTCAGACATGGAGGATAGTGAAGAAGAGAATGAGGATGAACCAGAGCACTGGGACATACCAGCCAACCTTTTGGACAATGAACTCGGAATTGAGGTCCATCCATCCCCCATGAAGAAAGTCAACAGTTTGCTTTTCTGTGTACTGTATGCTATTCTGTACATTCAGGTTATACACCACATCAGTGATAATGGTGTTGAGTATCTTTTACGATTTTTGTTCAGAATTTTTCAAGTGCTTGGTGCAGACATAAATAATCAAGTGCTAACAGAATTTTGTATTGGATTTCCTCCAAGTTTGTATTTAGCCAGAAAAATGTTGAAGCTAGATAGAGATGAATTTCAACGATTTGTTGTGTGTCCCTCATGTTTTTGTTTATACGATTTTTTGGACTGTGTATATGAGAAAGATGGATTAAGATACGGAAAAAACTGCTCTGCTGAAATAAAAGTTAGAGGGAGATATGTAAAATGTAATTCTCCCTTAGTTAAACAGATTATTTGCAAGGGTAACATCCGAAAATTTTATCCATTGAAAGTTTACTGTTTGAACAGTGTAATTAATGGTATTGAAACTATTTTGAAAAGGAAAGAAATTGGGCAATTTTGGCAACACTGGAAAGACTGGGATTCGGATTTAACAATTTTAAGAGATGTATATGATGGACAAGTATGGAAAAATTTTTTGTCCTTCAATGGGGAGCCCTTTCTTTCAAACAAAAACAGTGTTGCATTAATGATGAATATAGACTGGTTTCAGCCATTTAAACACAGGAATGATTATTCAGTAGGAGTTATTTATTTTGTTATGTTAAATTTACCCAGAAGCATTAGATTTAAGTCTGAAAATGTAATAATTGCTGGATTAATACCTGCTTTCAAAAAAGAGCCACATAGTATTAATAGTTTTTTAGATCCAATTGTTAATGAATTACAAACGCTTTGGAAAGGAGTCAGGTTAGACACAAGTTTGTTTAATTCTTCATCTGTTTTTCGAGCAGCTCTGCTCTGTGTGTCTTGTGATATACCAGCTGCTCGCAAGTGTTGTGGATTTAAATCGCACGCTGCTCGTTTGGGTTGCCACAAATGTTTAAAAGTCTTTCCTGGTGACTTTGGGGAAAAAAGAGACTATTCAGGTTTTGACAGGCAGAATTGGAAACCCAGAACAAAATATACCCATAATTTACATGCCAGAAGGGTTAAAAATGCAACAAGTAAGACACAGGCGGATAAACTTTCTAGGGAATATGGGACTTTTTATAGTGTTTTAATAGAGTTGGAATATTTTGATGCAATACAATTTTGTGTTATTGACCCTATGCACAACCTCTTTCTTGGAACGGCAAAAAAAATGTTCAAACTTTGGGTTGAAAGTGGCAAATTGTCTCCGTCAAACTTGGACACTATAGAAGAAAGACTAGAACCTCTAAATTCCTTAACTGACATAGGAAGAATTCCCACACATATTTCTGGAAATTATGGTGTATTTTCTGCAGCTGAATGGAAAAACTGGACAACCACATTTTCACTCTATGCTTTGTGTGGAATACTACCAGAGAAAGATTACAAATGTTGGGAAAAATTTGTATTAGCTTGTCGTCTTCTATGCAAACCATTTCTAACTCTCACTGATATTCAGAAAGCTGATCTATTGTTACTTGACTTTTGCAAAACTTTTGAAAAGATTTACCCATTAAAAGAAGTCACTTGTAACATGCATCTACATAATCATTTAAAAGATTGTTTGCTTGATTTTGGTCCCATGCACGTTTTCTGGTGTTTTTCTTTTGAGAGATATAATGGGGCTTTTGGACACTTTCATACAAACAATAAGGCAGTAGAAATTCAATTCATGAGAAAAATCATGACTTCAAAATTCTGTGATAACTTTAAAGATGTCGTGCTGTCAACTACCGAGGTTGACTTTTCTGAAGTATTCTTCAATTTCAGTAAATCTTTGTGGGAAAAGTTAAAGATAACAGATATTGTAAGGTTTCTAAAAACATCTGAAATTGGGGCGGACTTCCTTTTTGATGAAGACTTGATGTCTTTTATTTCATTACCCAAGGTTTACAAACTGTCTGCACTTGACAAAGAAGACATTGTGTATCTCATGTCTTCATACAGGAAAATGTTTCCTTCTGTGTCTCTCAGTATTGATAATATGGGTGAAATTATTAAGAAGTATGGATTTATTACAATATTAGGTGAAAATTTTGGATCAAAACAAATTAACAGAAAATTAAGGTCATCAGATGTTTTAGTTAATTGGACAACTGAACAAAACAACTTTGAGTGCTCTCCCCTAGAACTACGTCCATGTAGGGTAGATTTTTATTTCTCTCACACAGCTTTGATTGATGGAAAACATATTACAAATATTTTTGCAAAAGTTTCATGGTATAAAGAATATTCAGAAAGATACAAGTACGGAAATGCACTTCAAATGTGGCACAGCAACAAATTTGAATCCGTAGTCGATAACTGTTTTCTTCCCATTCAGAAGATTCATAGTAGATTCTCGAAGGGACTTACTGGTGTGGGAAAGGATCTTATGTGTATATGCCCTATTCCTAGGAGAGTCCTTAGTGACATAGATCATTAGTGGTATCAATAAATTCGTGCAAGTACAAATGGCATTGTTTTGGTACAAAGTATTGGGAGTAGAATCAAGTTTAGCTGATATTTTGTCACATTGTTTCTTTTTTAATTAACATGTAAGCCAGTTCTGTTGGAGTAGAATCAAGTTTGCTTGATGTTCTACCGTGTCGTAGAGCTACTCCAAATTTTTATCATGATAGTGATAGTTTTTTTTTTAAATTTCATGTAAGCCAGTTCTGTTGGAGTAGAATCAAGTTCGCTTGATGTTCTACCGTGTCGTAGAGCTACTTCAAATTTTTATCATGATAGAGATAGTTTTTTTTAGTTAACATGTAATTTTTATCATGATAGTGATAGATTTTTTTATAGTTTACATGTAAGCCAGTTCTGTTGGATTAGAATCAAGTTTGCTTGATATTCTACCTTATGTAAAAGTATTTCAGTTTTGTATCATTTTTAAGTTGATTTTTTTTTTACTGATCATACATGTTCTAAGTTAATTTTGTTGAAATTAATTGAAATTTACCTTGTAGTGCTTTTTTAGTTATTTATATTTTAAATTGTATTGTGTAGAGTTCTTTTTTTATTATTAAAAATATTCTTTTTGACAAATAATCCACATTCACTGTTTTTTATACTTGTTTTTTTAAATCATGTTGTATATTATTTATGTTTTATATCAGTCTTAATCTGTATTAGATTTCCTATTTTGATTTAGGCATATCAGCACTGACCCTAAGACCATAAACTTAGAATAGACTTCTAATTTTGATATTTCATATTTTGAGTTTGGTTGACATATTAGCTTAAAATTTTGCAATTATCTGTAACAGTAAAAATCAAATATATGATTTAAATGTTGTTTCCTTATATTATCAAAATTATTTTCAAAAGTTATACTAGTTTTAAATTTTGACATAAGTCTGTTCTCGGTTTGTGGTCTTGGGACCCTGTCATATTAACGAAAGAAAAAATGAAGAAAATGTAAATCAGAATTATCATGGACTAATACTAGTATTTTTCATTATGTATAATACAACATGTTTGCTGTGTTAATGTGTAATTTAATAGTTTGATATTTCAATGATATTAAGTAAACACATACCAGGTGGTTCAATGAAATAAAATGTTGTAAATGTGTAAACGTTTTCCTTCTTTCATTTCTTCAGCGGAATTATAAAAAAAAGCTGTGATAGATGTACATGCTTATTTAAATTAATTTTTATGAGCTATATATGCTTTATACAGTGTACCTTCAGTTATCCAGACGCCAGAAATCGGAATGCTTCAGTTTCCAAATGATTTTTCATTGGAACAGAATTTTTAAAATGTTATTTTGTCAAGTTTAACTGGTTAGTCAGTTCATCCAGATGCTTCACATATCTGGACAAATTACTTATGAATCAAAGCGTTCGGATAACTGAGGCTCCACTGTATTAAAAAGCATTCAAAAATAGAAACACAGCATGAAGCTAGTTTCTAAGCAAAAAGTAAATCTTGACCTCGAGAAAATATTATTTTACAAAAACTTTGAACACTCTTTTAGACAGGTCATGACATAGAAATTAATTGTGTTGGTAGACAATCACAAGTTTAAGCAAAAGGAATATTGACAGCAATCTTCCTGAAACATGCATAAAGAGTAAAGCGATTTGTCTAATTTTAGTTGAAACCAAATTAACCTACATTATATATTGACTAAAAGTTTCAAGCCATATTGAACAGTTATCCTACCGTATACAAATATAATTGAGTTTGAAAAAGGAAAATAATGGAAATTAGAATCTTATGCTTTTCGATTTGTGTCACTCATGAATTTGTGCCATTCTGGACAAGTGTGCCGACATACACAAACCCTTTTAAATTATTTCAGGATAGTATTTCTCGGTTATCAGATGTGGATCTGAGGGGACTCGTGATGAGTATTGCATCCCAACACCCTGGATTCGTGTTTGATGTCTTGGACAGGGATGACAGTCACAGACAGCATAGTGGTCACCATCCTCCACCAGACGGGCCTACCCCTGCCTGGTGTACTTGCACATATTGCCGGGAAATGCCCACAGAGGCAGAAAGGCGCTGTTGTGGCAGAACCAGACCCAACTGCTACTCCAGGCTGCCTGTATGTAACCAGTTCACAATTCAAATTCACTTTGATTAATTCAGTATCACTGTTTTACTTTCAAATAATCCCTTTTATTAAAACTAGTTTTCTTATTTTTGCAGGATTTCTATTTGATTGTCTTAGATGAAGCAGTCCTTGCAGTGGCTAGAAGACTGAGGGAGGAGCTTCTTGTTATGCCCCCTGATGAAGACTTCAATAGGTCCAACAGATTTGCAGCTTATAGGCAGTACATAGTCTGGCAACATGGCCGACTTGGGGCAGGCATACGGCGTGTAATACCGAGCTGTTGTGTTTGGCGGATACGTGATAAATATCCCAATCCATTTGGACAATACAAAGGTTTTGTTGGAGGGAGGTTTAACTGAAATGAAATCTCATTTACAGGAAAACTTTTTTTTTTCGGCCAAGACAAAGTAATTGTTAGTTGTGGGTTTTTCTACAATTATCTCCCAAGCATTCTGTATAAGAGAAAAGCTCACATTTTAATTGATAATTATTTGTAATAAAAATCTCTCAAATATCAATAAAAACATTATTTATTTCTTATTTTTAATTGTCAATGATATTTAATGTACATGTACAATAATCAAAGAGAAGAAAACTGTGACCATTGCTTATTACAATATTCAAACATGTAGAAATGAAACAAACCACTATGTACAGCCTCCCTTACCTGAGTACCTGATGGAAATGTGAACGACTGTGTACAATTAACCCTTAAATCTATAGATTATATCAATAAAAACACATTTCTATCAAAACAATCCTTTTCTC
>PRKT01002114.1:11439-33851 GCA_003671525.1 Saccostrea glomerata | reverse complement strand
ACTGAATAGATTTCGAGAAAAAGTCTGCACAAAATATGGTAGAGAAAATAAGAACAAAAAAGAAACAGTAGAATCACTATAAGGTCTTACATGTAACTAGGTCCGATCTCGTTGCGAGCAGTTTTTGATAAGATAAGATAAGAATTTGTTTGAGATGTACATTCAAATATTAATGATAGGACGAGAGTATAAAGATAACCTATTTCTGCTTCAGTTATATATTACAAAAATACTGGTTGTTAAAGCCTTGATGATCAAAGACTTTTACCCCTCTCAGCCCCCAACTTGTAGCACCTATAATTGTGAACCTTTTCTGTTCAACAACTATTCACAGAGTCTTATTAGTTTCCTGGATATATGAAAAAAAAATAATTAGACTCAACGTGGAATTAACCCCTTCCGAGTTTCTATACAAAACGCTTCCGAAAAATTCCAAAACCCGGGTGCACATCAGCAATGTGTCGTCTATCATCTCTGAAAAACTGGCTCTAAGGCTATTGTCGCTTTTGTGTTCCAGAGCCAAAAAGGAGACCCTCTACAATTTTAAAAATGGTTGATACTCGGTGCCTTTTTAATACTGATTTATTTTTGTATTTAAAAAGCTATTTATATAAAAGTGTTGTGAGTTGCATGCTATGTGTCAAACCATGACTGCTATTTAGTCATAGTGCATGCAAAACACAACACTATTGTTATTATTTTGCTGACTCTCAGATAAAATCGAAAATAGTTTCTCCATTTCCAATGTTTCATCATCTCTTATAGAGATGTAAGTACACACCTATTATGACGTCACATTGTGTTACATGTACGTCATAATGTTTTCTAGGGCGGCGGCATGATGTATAGATAGATTCAAAGAATTTTAGTTAAGTGAAGGTAAAAACGTTCCAAGAACCTATTTTAGAAAAATTATTTCGTTTATTTTTTTTCTTTTCGTATGAGAAATTTGAAACTAAGTATAAATATATGTACGACTCCAAAATGCGATGGGACTCCAAAGTCCGATGGTCTGCGTCAAACCCTGATGGTTTTACACTACAAAGTCCGTTGGTGCGGAAAACAATTAATGTTTATGACATCACAGTACTTGTGCGCAAAAATGCAATGGCCCACCATGCCAAGGTCTTAAAAATAAGTATAAATTTAAATAAATAAGTGCGAAAAACTAACCCTTATCTCTCAGATAGGTGCGAGACTAACGCTCGAAAATTGTGAATTAACAATAACTTAGATATCTTGGGTGGGTGCAAGACTAAGCATAATCGCTCGACTAGTGTGCGAGGACAAACCCTAAATATCTCGGGTTGTGCAATGCTAGGACTAACCCTAATTAATCGAGTGGTGTGCGAGGACTAACCCCAAGATCTCTGGAAGGTGCAAGCAATAAGAAAAATCAATAAAATTGTATCCGAGGACGAATTCAGAAATGATGGCTTTTGAATGCAGGACAATGGCGTCAAAGATTAACGTCGGATTATTGTGACGTCATAAACGTTGATTGTTCATCCGCACCATCGGACTTTGGCGTGTCAGATCATCGCACTTTAGTGCAATGTGTCTCATAGGAAACGAACCATCGGACTTTGGCGTGACCATTGGACAGCGAGCCTTTGGGGTTTGGCGTAGACCATCAGGGTTTGGCGAGACCATTGGACTTTGGCGTCACCATTGCACTTTGGAGTCTTACATATATATTTAATACACATCAACAGCTCAGACAGCGGCTTCTATGGTGTAGTCGGTAGGGCGTTAGACTGACAATCTCAGGGCCATGAGTTCGATTCCCAGCGTGGGCGTAGTCGGGTTTGTTTTATCAGAAAATGAAGCCGTGCACTATTTCGGAATTGTAAGCTAACGCTATATAAGTCCTTACCACACTATGCGATAATAGTCGGGTATGGACAAACTGACAATATACAATAATAATATCTTACATGTAATGATTTTAATAGAAATAGCATGAGACTTCGTCCCGCTTCAGGCAAATTTGTATACGTAGATTACGAATTGGATGAATACTAATCACATGGCGCCCTGAAATTTTCCGTATTACGTTGCGGTCAAGGAGTAATATGAAAATCGGGCACGCGATTCCGTTCCAAGCGTTGTTATTGTAAATGAAAATGACGGCTAAGAAACAGTCTGGGTTGGTAGGTTAATTACTAAAATTTCTTGTTACGATATTTTATGTGTTGATTGTTATTGGACTGAAACTTCATATTCTCATTGAATGCACATATATTTTTTTAATATATAAGAAGGTCTTCAGCGGGATAAATTCATAACACAGTCAGCTTTGACCTACACTCAAAATAAAAAATTGCTTAGTAATTTTTTTTTACTTATTTTAAGTAATATGATTACTTAACATAATTGTTAATTACTGACTATGATTGAGTATTACTAAGGATTACTAAGTAATTCACGAATTACTTAAAATTCCTTATTGTAAGTAAATTGATTACTTAAAGTATATTAGAATTCATTCAAAAAATTAATTTAAGTAATTTTAAGTAAAATTATTTACTTAGATTTCCATTATCGCCCTTGAAAATAATTTTTAATAAAACAAAATATTAATCAAATGTTTA
Source organism: Saccostrea glomerata (assembly GCA_003671525.1). NCBI lineage: Eukaryota > Metazoa > Mollusca > Bivalvia > Ostreida > Ostreidae > Saccostrea > Saccostrea glomerata. The sequence continues at coordinate 31,257 of PRKT01002114.1, read as the reverse complement.
TAAACAGTTCTGCATCTGAAATTTTTGTTACAATTAAATGGCTTATTCGTTAAGAGATATAAATATCCCAACTTACATCGTTTAAAGTAATCTAGTATAAATGTTTTAGGTAAACTATTATAAATAATTAATGAAAATATAAGCAATCGAAACTAGAAATCAACATCCTTACGGAAATGTGGAATATAATGAGTTGACTGTAGAAAAGTCCTTACTATAAAAATTCTGATACATCTGACAATTGACAAGCATACGTCAGGTTCTCTCTACTCAGAGGAATATCAATTAATTTAATTACATGATTAGTAATTTGTTTACTTACATTATGTAAATGTCTACTCAAAACCACTTCTGAATTACCCAAAAAGCTTTGTATTTCAAATACTAAGCAATTCTTTTTTTTTACTTATTTCAAGTAAATTATTTACTCGTCACTGTTTCTATAACTATAGAATTGTATTACTTAAAATTACTAATAAATATTATAAATTACTTATCATGATTGCTATGGTGACAAACTTTTTTACTTAAAAATTACTTAAAATAAGTAATTCGTTTACTTGAGTTGAGTAAAACTAAGTAATATTTTTTTTGAGTGTAATACGGAGTCATAGAGGGTGTGAGATAGAAATCCATGATGGAACTCGGTTTTGCCAGATACGAATTTTTATTTCAACCTTGTATGACTCCGTATTAGGTCATTAGCTGACTGTGTAACTAATAATTTACCCCACTTTGGATTGAATCACAAAGGAATACCCTAGTTCGATATATATTGTACTTTCTGCTGATTTAAATAAAATTTGCATTTTATTGGGATAATTTCCATGTAATGTAGCTGCTGTTGAAAGGAATGTGACGTTTAAAAAGTATTTAACGCATGTATTAAATAACTCTCACACTTATATAAAAAAAAGGATCCAGGCCCACATGCGAGCGAAAAAGAGAGAATTAGAAAGAGAGACTGAGACTGAGAGAGGGAAAAAAACTTGTACCTTCTAGATCGCACACCATGAATTTTTCTGCGTTTTCTAATGCACCGTTTCCACATTTTGGAAAACCTTTTGCATTTAAAGCTGCTGCCTCTGGTACTAGTGCAATAACTAAGTTTTTGCTTTCAATGCCAGCCTGAAATTAACCAATTTGAAGTAAATGTCATTTATTTGATATATATTTCAACAAATTGCTTGTATGTTCTCTCTCTCTCTCTCTCTCTCTCTCTCTCTCTCTCTCTCTTTAGGATCACAAAGACAGATTTAAAGTGAGGATGGATTCTCGATAAACTTATTCATTTTTTTTTTCAAAGACAATCTGTCAAACTTAAATTTTTATTTCTCCACATAATGTGATTTGTGTTCTTCGTCATACAGACATTTATAATTCTGCAAAGAATATTCTACATCTTTTCATTTTACATTGTCTCCGAAATCAATAGCAAGACTTTTTAGACGGGTCGAGAAAAAATTCACTCGATCTCCTAAAGAGTTTTTTACGAATTTTTTTTTTCGTAAACTCCTTTAACTGCAAAAGGTAGTGCTAGGGAAGCGCCATTTTTTAATTGCAAACAAATATTCAAAACAACTCATGCCAATGTTTTATGAAAATTTGTTTCCAATAAGGTAAATTACATAACAGAAACAGTTAATCAGTTTTTACCATAATTATGATTTATGAATACGAATCAGATGTTAAGAGAAGTAACATTAAAATAAAGAACAGTGTTGTTAGATCTGCGTCATGTTTCTAAATTAACATTTTAGTCATGATATCTAGATATCATTGCAAATGAGGATACAATAATGTATATAATACATAACATTCTGAAATAAATGGGTTTTGGAAAAATTTCATGGTAAAAAGTTATGTAGGTCCTTTTTATGAACATTTCATATTGGAAATACATTGAGAACTTTAAAAACATTGATTTGACAAAATCTTGAAAGGGAGGGTGGCTTGGTTGGTTAAATTTACCAGAATATAACACGTTTAATACCATTACAACTGTTCAAGGGTTCTTGAAAAATTCTATACTTAAGCCAGGAACCTTGCCAATGTCCTTAAACAAAAATACATTTCAGACCCCCCTTCTTTTTTCACCCTTTCTCCAAGTGTTTGCTCATAACAAGTGCTAGTTTAAAAGGGAAAAATAGTTAATTATTAGATGCAATCTCCACGCACACTTGACGTGACATATTTTTCTACCTATAACTTATCAGATGAGGGCTTACATTTTTGTCATGTCATATCAAGTGCCGATGCTTTTTATAGAAAATATTTTATTTGAAAAAAGAGAAAGAAAATAGGTGTTAGAATGGGTCTGAAATATAAATAATATTAAGGCAAGAAATCACCACCAAGGATTTTTACTGGATGCACGGGTGGGGTCTTCTTCAAATGAATTCTGCGTATATAAAATAAACAGGCTGCTTGGTATCAGTTCAATTTTTCAAAGACTTTGATGCAATTAAGTTTTAGTTTTTGGTTTATTGCTTAAAAATTCATTAACTGAATCAAGATATAAAACATTTAATCGATAACTTTACTCCTTAAGGTCAAGATCTAGTAAATGAAAGGTGCCCACAGATTTATCAAATTTGAGAAATAAATTCCTTTATTGATGCTTTACAACTTTAGCTTGTTCAAATAAGGTGTTTCGGGGCATAATTTGTAGGTACACAAGATTAAAAACTGTATTTTAAACTGTCATTTGCAATGAAAAATTAAGAAAACCAGTCATAAATATGAGAGTTTGTTTTCATATTCGACAGAGGAAATGTATCCAGATCGCCTACAGTCTCTCAGAAAACGGTAATTAGTATGTTCGTGGCCTTTTCTTTAAAACAATGTCAAATTTAATATGGGTATCCGGTTTACTTTTCATATTATTTCAAATTGAATGTCATGAAAATACCCCTTTTTCTACATAATTCCGCTAAAGCCGTAAAGTACGGGAAAAAGAAAGTTGAAAATGATTATAACGTCATAATGGATCTAGCACCAAAAATTAGTCTAAAAGTGTATTACACGTTCTAAACTTGTACCTTTACGTTAGATTTGGCATCATGATGTCGACAAACACAACTATTGAGGACGTCACCCGTACAAGTTCGGCGCGAAACGTGTTACTAAACCTCTCTTATAATAATAAAATAACTGTAAAATAACTTTTCATATACAGTTTTTGACTAGAAAAGTCTGTCATGACTATTATTTTATTCTTCTAAATTGCAAAGTTTTGTTAAACATACATGTGGACTTTTTCAATTCTTACCTCAATTGCACATTCTTTAATGAATTCTTTTACTGACTCCTTCCAAAAAGAGGGAACGAGTAAAACCCATCCAATAGCATACATGCATTCCATCACACCTTGTCTTGAAAAAATTTCGAGAAGCTTAGTCTTCAAATATTTGATGATGTCGGAAACTATTTTTCTGGCATTCATTTCGCAACCATTCTCAGCCTCCAAGGTGAAATCTTCATCCAATTTCTTTCAAAAACATTTAGAAAGTTTGTTTGGTCAATTTAACTTTAAACAAATATGAATATGAAAAAGGAGTTTAGATTAACGCGAAAATATGAGGTTTGTACTAAAAAAATTATTTTAAAAATTAGTTTTCAGACCAGTGTCAATATTTCTATGTGCTTGTCATCATTTACGTAAATGTAGAAATGCATAATATGAATTATCATACTTCTGTTAAACTTTTTCCTATATATCTAATAAAGAAGGAAAAATAACTATTTTTCTATAGTTTAAAATTTCCATGCATAGCAAAGTTATACCCCGGGGTATAGTTTTTTTCTATTCACCCCCCGGAAAATTTCCATTTTCTGTCTTTTATTTGATTGGCGATAACTACAACATACATGTAGTTCCAACCGTACAAAACAAAGTACATCAGTATAATTAAACGCTTATCAACTGGCAGTGAGTGGGATAGCTCTTTCATCAAACCCATGACAGGAACAATTCCCCTCGGGCAAGCCCTCGGGGAATAGTTCCTGTCAAGGTTTTGATAAAAGAGTTATATCCCACCCTCTGCCAGTGGATAAGTGTATATTATCTACTTTACTTTAATTGTTTTCAGATCATGACAGAACTTGTTTTAAATGCGCAATTAATGTTTGAAAGAGCTGTCCATCGGTCATTTACTTATTGCGCACATTGGCTATGCAAAATACAAACCAGTACAGTACTGAAAAGATTACTGGGGGTGAATTGATTATGAAACTACCTGGTGACGCTTCCATGTCGATTTAACAAATGACTTTGTTTTTCTTGACAAGATTTAAACAATTCCTATGAATGTCTTTAATTGTAAAAATTCGATCCTCAGCTGTGGCTCCTCTCTGCCCTAATTTGATTTTAACCTACTTGAATCTACACTACTTCCTGAGGATCTTTCCATATCAATATGACCAAATATAGTTCTTCCGTTCTTGAGAAGTTATTTATTGCATGTTCCTACGTACAACCTTGGATTCCCCATTTTGGCCCATCTTCGCCTCGGGAGGCAATATTTTTAACAAAATGAAATACACTACCCAACAATGCTTCAAAATCAAAATAACTAAATATGATTTTTTTTTGTTCTGCAGGAGAAACAACTTCCCCTATGTTTCTATGTAGAGATTTTGATTCTCCATTGTGGCTTATCCTAGCCAAACGAGGGTCATAATGCATAATTTAAACAAAATTGAATCAACACTTCCTAATAATGCGTTTATATCAAATGACTAATAATGTTTTCCTATTCTTGAGAAGAGGGTATTTTCCTACATGTCCCTTTGAAATTGTTTGATTCCCAATTGTGGTCTCATTCTACTTCAGGGGGTCATATAGCGGATTTGCTTTTCGTGAGAAGATGGAATGATTGCATGTTTTTTAACCTCCCTTTCGAGAATTTTTCACTCTTGTGGAGACGCCACCACTTGTCTATGGAGAGCTGCAAATGGTGTCCCATACTCGGCACTCATGACCATTGAGCCGGGAGGGGGGGGGTCGTGCCAGCACCAACGACGACACAGGACCTCGGTTTATGCGGTCTCATCCGAAGGGCCGCTCCACGACCCAGCCTGGGATTCAAACCTGCGACGTAAGGACCAACTCCTTACTTCGCGATTCTAGAGCAGACGGTCAAACCACTGCGCCATTTCGTGAGACGATTTTTTCGAGATTTTTCCCACGGACTTCTGTGAAAAAAAAAATTGTCGTCTGTTGTTGTCATGCCCTACCCCTGGGGTTAGAATTTGAAGCAGAGAATGTTTCCTTATAAAAATGACCAACCATGGCTTTTTATTTAAAGAAATTTCTTTTTTACATTTCTAAAAAAAATAAACTATTAATTGCAAGTATGGTGCATTACACACGAACCGCACACGCTATTCAACTTCATGTCCTGTCCTATTCCCTGTAATCTTTATTTAACAAGGCAATCAAGTTCACTTATTGTTTTACTCATTCTGCAAGCGCACATACATGCTTGTTAATTTATTTATCTGGTCCAAACTATGCATCTTTAAATACTTTTTTCCTATTGATTTATTATAAGGCCAATTTTTACAAACTGAGTTGGCCGCAATTTTTTTTTTATTTTCCCTAACATGACAAATGTCACAGGGGATGTTCAATCCTCCATTGCACCTGATCCCACCTCTGATGTTTCGGAGGTCTGTGTTTGCTCTCCTCCTATTTTGTTTTGTGTTTAAGAATTTTAAGTTCGCAAACTGTCCTTTATCTCTACATATTTTATCCATCCAAAAAATAAAAGTCAGGAATTGGTTGAGTATAAAGTCATTCTAGCATTATTAGCGCGCACGTGTATGAGGACCATATCCTATTGTCTTCACTTTTTATACATGTTTTTATTATGGTTATCAACCAATTTCATCAAAATACAAATAATGAACGGATTTTTTAAATATCTTGGTCACATTCGGTATTGTATGCGCGCTCCCTCACACAAACACACACACAAACACACACACACACACCCTTACACACACACCATCACACACCCACACACCATCACACACCCGGACACACACACACACACACACACACACACACACACACACACACACACACACACACACACACACACACACACACACACACACACACACACACACACACACACACACACACACACACACACACACACACACACACACACACACACACACACACACACACACACACACACACACACACACACACCCTCACACACACACACACCCTCACACACACACTATCAAACCCTAACACACATGCGCACTCTCTCTCACACCCTCAAACCAGAATTTGTGCAAAATCTTATGCGTGAAAAGTAGAAAACACTTCCTGTGGCCTTCAACTCGACATTTAGATATATCGACGATGTATTGAAGGTCCTCTCTCACGACAGTTGACGATCTATGGGGGTAAATTTACTAGCGATTGCACAATAGGCAGTTATTGCCTTTGTCCTTACTTACTAGGCAATTTATTGTAAAAGCCGGACCCTATGGAACTTTCATTGTTGTAATGTGTATACTTCAAGTGCATCAAATAGTACAAAATGATCAGTGACAAACTTGTATTTAAGCACATTTTTGATGTGACGTCATATATTTGAGTAATAAATGAACACTGATTTTAGTGCATATAGTAACTAAGATTCTCGTCTGACCAATTTTCGAAATGATTGGTCATGCAGTAAAAAAAGGCATATTATACATATTTACCCCTGCGTTTCTTTTTCCTTACAGTATACTTATCTCACATAACTACAAATTATTATACCCGCACTTTCTAAAGAAAATTCGGGCATATTGTTGTCACTCATGTCCGTCCGTCCGTCCGTCCATCCGTCTGTCTGTCCTTCCGTCCGTCTGTCACACTTTTCTTCCCTGAACTCCTTCTACATTTTACATAGTAGCTTAATCATCTTTTGGGAGATGGTTGTTGGTGTCATGTAGATGTGCAGTAAGGTTTCAGAATCTTAATTTTGCCCTGGGGGGTAACATGGGGGTCGAAAAAAGAAGTTTTTAAATGCAAAAGTCCCATCTTTGCTAAACTCCTTCAATATTTAAATAGTAGCTTAATCATCTTTTGGGAGAGGGTTGTTGGTGTAATGTAGATGTGCTGTAAGGTTTCAGAAATTTAAATTTGCGCCGTTGGTGGAATTAGTGTCGAAGAAATTTGTTTTTTATGCAAAAAGCCCCGTCTTCCCTGAACTCCTCCTACATTTTACTCAGCAAACTAATCTTTTGGGAGATGGTTGGAGGTGTCATGTAAATATGCAATAAGGTTTCAGAATTTTTAATTTAACACTGGGGGGGGGGGGTTAAATTGGGGTCGAAAATTGACGTTTTTTATGCAAAAAGCCCCGTCTTCCCTAAACTCCTCCTACATTTCTATCATCAGCCTAATCATCATTTGGAATATGGTTGGTGGTGTCATATAGATGTGCAGTAAGGTTTCGGTATTTTGATTTTGCCTTGGTGGTGGAATAGGGGTCGAAAAATGACGTTTTTATGCAAAAAGCCCCGTTTTCCATGAACTCCTCATACATTTTACTCAGCAGCCTAATCATATATATTGGGATAATGTTGGTGGTGTCATGTAGATAGGCAGTAAGGTTTTGGAATATTGATTTTGCCTAAGGGGTCAAATGGGGGTCAAAAAATGACGGGTTTTTTTGCGAAAAGCCCCGTCTTCCCTGAACTCCTACATTTAGGCAGCCTTATCATCTGTTGGGAGATGGTTGGTGGTGTCATGTTGATGTGCAGTAAGGTTTTGGAATTTTGATGTTGCCTTTGGGGGTCAAATGCGGGTCGAAAAATGACGTTTTTTTATGCAAAAAGCCCAGCCTTCCCTGAAATCTTCCAACATTTTACTCAGCAGCCGAATCCTCGTTTCGGATATGGTTTTTGGTTTCACGTAGATGTGCAGTAAGGTTTCGGAATTTTGATTTTGCCTTCGGGGATCAAATGGGACAAACAAATATGTTTCTTATGCAAAAAGCCCTGTCTTCCCTCATCTTCTCTTATATTTGATTCAGCAGCCTTATCAACTTTTGGATTATGGTTGGTGGTATCATGTAGATATGCAATAAGGTTTTGGAATATTGATTTTGCCCAGGGGGGTCAAATGGGGGTCGAAAAATGATGTTTTTTATGCAAAAAGTCCCGTCTTTCCTGAACTCGTCCTACATTTTACACAGCAGCCTAATCATCCTCTAGGAGAGTTAAATATTTTGAAAATAAGGTAAAAATCATCGTCATGGGGTAAAAAACCATATTAGCATGCTGGGAAACATCTTGATTTCTAACGAGTAATGCACCTGTCAAATGTCAAACTTATATCTCTTCTAAATCAAAAGAAGTATGCAAATGCAACATTTTGAAATGTTGGTTTAGCTTCAAGGTCAAGGTCATAGATTCATGATTTATTTAGAAAGGTCTTATCATAGATAGCAATATACATGCATGTATAATATGAATTCTTTCAAAATAATGAATTTACAACAATGTAATTTTTTTTAGAGTAGGTCAAACTTCAAGGTCATGGGTAAAAACTCATCCCATTGTCACAGGTAAATACTAATACATATGATGAATACAAATGCCTTGTCTCTTCTCATTAAATAGATATGACCGTGATGACCAAGGTTAAATTGACAGACTGACATACAGATGTGTATATAATGATTTCTTAATTCTATGTGAATTGGTTAAAATTGGCCCAGTGGTTGTAGAGAAGTTAAAAATGTAAAAAGTTTCCAGACAAACAGATGGACGACAGACGTAATGTAATAAGGAAACCAGAAAAGCTCAAAAGAGCTACAAACGTAGGATTCACCAGTATTTTGTTTAAAAAATTGAACATTTCAGAAAACAGTATTTTTGAAAATAGCTAATCAAGGTGTTTTGAATAGCAAAGAAAAGCTATTAAACTTTTATGGCTAATTCAACCACAGAAACTAAGTCAATTTAATGATGCACAATCTTTTGAAATCTAATAATAAGTATTTTAAAAATATTAATGTAATAATTTCTGATTCAATGGAGAACAAGAGATACAACCAACATGTCCATGTTTAATGTTATTTTTAGTAATTTGTTTATTTGTTGCACATTAAAATCTCTCTCTGGAATTTTTCCCTCATATGGAGACACCGCCACTTAAAAATAATGAAGACAAGATGTGTTTGTTAAACACTGATGCCCATATATTGCAGCTAATGGCGAAGGTTGAAGTTTCTCTAATGTATGTCCCTGAAATCCCTAATACTTCCTGTTCATAAGGAAATTGCCAAGGTTAAAGTTTTTTAAAGTGGGTCAAACTCTTGGGCCAAGGTCAAACATATTTATACGTGATGCAAGTTCACAATGAATACAGATATTAAACATGAAAGCCCTAGCACCTACTGATAAAATTGAAGCCAATTACAAATCAAATTTCTGCAGACAAACAGACAGACATTATTTATAAACACAAGAAACAAAATATGTATATTGTCTAGTCAAATGGAAAAAAAAAATCTATTTTGGAGTCACAAGATCAATTGCAATTTCAGGGACAGGGAGTGGCTAGGGAGATTGGACCCCCCCTGGAGTTTGCTTTGTTATTTAAATAAGACTATATATTGAGCCAAATATAAAATGACCTTGGACATCATCCCCCTTAGAAAACATTGACCCAACGACCCCACTATCATTGTTTTTAGTTTTTTTAAAAGTTTTTTTTTCTTTGCTTGTGAGAAAATTCTTGGCCGGCATTTTTTTGGCTGAGGTGTGAACCCCCTCCCACCTCCTGATAAAAAGATCTGGCTCTGCACCTGTAACTGAATGTTACATCGACAACGGGAGATAACTTCACAATGTGAAATTCGTATACTGTAACATGCGATGTTCTTTGAACTTTAACCAAATCTTTTGCATTTCGGTTTATTTTTACCCAGTTTTTACTTAAACTTGTACTTAACGAATGTCATAGGTCCTGTCAACTTCATGAAATAAAATCCAATTATAATACAAAATGATCTTTTCAATAGACATCACACTGCAAATGCATGCTATCCCATTCGGCAAACCTTGGCTGATTCTGTCGCCTAAATCAGATAAAGTACGAATCGGCCAAGGTGTGCCAAGTGGTGCTTAATCTAAAAACATGATAAAGGGTGACGCAACCCAGTGTAAAGTAGAAATTTTCCAAAAGGTGTTTACATGTAGACATGTATAGTTCAAGAACAAATTTTAAATTAATTCATAACAAACTGTGTTTCAACATAACTTTTCCATCTACATGTGCATCCTTTTAAAAAAAAGCGTAGTTTCGTGAGAGTGTGTGTGAGGTGTTTTTGTTAGAGGGGGCATAATGAAATATTTAAAACGGTTCAAATTATGAGCAAAACATTTTTAAAAATCTTATTCACACATGGGCGTTTGAACCAGGGGCCCCCCCCCCCCACACACACACACATACTTTCAAATAGCCCCTCCCCGCACTTTCAATTTCCTTCTGACGCCTGTGAAGCATATAAAATACATATAAGAGGCTCTGAGTCATAGGTCACAAAGTCACAGGGGCTGTGAATGTTATACTCAATGTGACAACTATATATGTACTGTATATCATAGAATTATATAATTATTTTGACTTTTTCAATGGAATATATACGAGTGTGCATTTAGAGGCAAGGCAAACACGTTAGTGCGGGTATTACTGTCTCATGACATTATCTAGTTTATTTTTTTGAGATTGATCACTGTTTAAAAATCATGCTGTGGGTTAATAATTTATTTTTTAAATTCGACATTAAAGGTAATATTTTCACTCGGATTCGTCAAAAATATCATCACATGATAAATGCTTTCCGTAAAAGGTAACATTCATAATTCCCGTAATCGTTCGCAACATTACAAAATAAATTGGAATTCTGATATTAACTAATAACCCAAAACTCAAGATTGTATTTCGTGGTTCTGATGACTTCAAGAAGGATATGGAGGTAGCGAACAGTATTCACTCTTAAAGTCCATAAAACAATACAAAATAAGAGCAGAGCAAACACGAAACCCCGAAACATCAGAGGTGCGATCAGGTGCCATGGAGGAGTGAGCATCCTCTGCCGACCGGTCATACCGTGTGCTCCTTGTCATGATCAGGAAATAACGGAAAAAATCCGTCGTCAATGCAGTGTATAAATAATGGACTAACAATTGGTGTGAAAAATGTCAGTCAGCATTTGACTTAATGATAAATGGATTTGCTGACAAGGTCATTGTATCGACCATAGAACTTACGAAATGATAACTTTGAACGAGACTGCTGATATTCTTGTAACATCAACTTACTTGTCAATAATTTACCTCGTTTTAGAAATTGTTCATATGTAGAGCATGCTTTTGCGTATCAAATCAACTGAGATATATATACTCCGTATGCAGGTGATGAAGGTATATTGCTGCATAAGTACGGGAAGTTGACGATAGAAATGTTAAAGTCATCACGTTTATCGTATAGCTTGGTTGTTAGATTACCATTAGTGTCTTCTTCAAGTAAAATATCCCCCGTAGGGATCCGGGTTAGAATAGGTCCTCAGTATCCTCTTGCTTGTAGTAAAAGGCGTCTAAAAGTAGTGGTCCTTCGGATGATACCGTATAAACCGAGGCCCCGTGTCAGAGCAGGTGTGGCACGATAAAGATCCCTCCCTGCTCAAAGGCCGTACGTGCCGAGCATAGGCCTAATTTTTGCAGCCCTTCATCGGCAATGGTGACGTCTCCATATCATTGAAATATTCTGGAGAGGGACGTTAAACAGTATACAATCAATCAATCAAGTTAAATATGCAAGTATGAAACAGAAGTGTCGGACTCCGTGGTATCTTTTATCTCAAGCTCACCAGAATATATCGAATCAACTTAGGAATGGAAATAACCATTATTAATAGACAATACGTCGTCGATATATCTAAATGTAGAGTTTAAGGCCATAGCAAGTGTTTTCTTCTTTTCACGCATAAGATTTTGCATAACATCTGCTTTATATGAATATAGAAATAAAAACTGTCTGCTAATAACGGAGCGCAATTTGTACAAAAAAGGGTCGAATAGAGGTAGATTTAAAGAAGCAGTTGATGCAATACAGACAAGAAGCAACGGGGCAGTTGAGGGGGCGGGAGTTGGGGGCCTGCCCATTCTTTCCCATTTTTTCCCCACAATATAAGGCAAAACTCGCAAAAAAATGCGTAACTTTCGCGTTATGAAGCGAATTTTTCGCGATATAACCCGTAACTTACGCAAAACTTTCGCGGTATAACGCAAAATTTTCGCAATGTAATGCTTAATTTTTGCATTTAAACGCGAAACTTTTGCTGTTTTACTAAGACATTTACATTTAAGCCTTGACTTTCTTTTGATTTTGTGATCTACTGTTATTCATTACGAAGAAAAACAAAAGGTCATTTTGATCTTGGACCATCACAAGCTACAATTTCAAGTTTTCTTGCTTTTAAATCCATATTAACGTCACATTTTCAAATTTGTCCTCCTCAACACTGTTCAAACCATTCAAAGTTAATGCGAGTTTTTCGTACATTTTAGTTAAACTTCATAATTTTGAATTTCGGAAAAAAATCAACCCTTACAGGCGCCTTTTTATACACTCTCAAGAGACTTTGAAATAAAATTGTTAAGATGAAGATCCCAGAAAATTGACAAAATAAGGTAAATTTGTCAATTGTGTCCCACCACATGGGCGAAAATTGGATGGCAAATTTTCATTTGTCTCTGTTATCTGTAGAAATACTACATCGTATTTTTAGGTTGTGCCACGTGGTCATTCCATTGCTTACGAAAACATTGACAATCCATTCAAAGTGTGAAAACTCTTGGCTGTATTTCTTAATATTTTGGATTTAGGCGCAAGTTCAAGAACTTTTCGATAATCCCTCAGATATATAAATATTAGAGAAAATTCTTTTAAAAAGTAGACCCTTCCTCCGCGATCAGTTTTTAATGAACAATATCTATTTATATCTCTTACTTAAAAACATCAAATGGCACGTGAAGCTCATGAAATGACACGTTGTTCACTCATTTTTAAGCAATGTTTCTACAAGGTATCATTTTTAGTTTAAAAGGATGGATGCTTAATTCACTAGTGGTACAAATGAAGTGAATGTTGCTGATAAAAAAAACAGCTCGAGAAGTGTCAAGTGGAGACTTTCCTTCAATAAAATAATAAGTCTGAAGAATTTCTTGAATTAAACAACTGAAAAACATGTACAAGAGAGTAAAATTTATTTTATTAATTGGTAGAGTTTGAAATAAAAAGAATCGGATGACTAATCTATCCTATTCTCGCACCAGCCTCGCATCATTTCTCAAGGACATCATCTGAGGAAATGATAAAGCATTAATAAAATCATGAAAGATCCTGTTAGCATTCAAGTTCTTTTCTGTCAGTGAAGATCAAGGTACCATTAAAACTGTACTATGTATAAATATAATTTCGCAAAATAACGCGTAATTTTAGCTTTATTCACGAAAGTTACGCGTTATAACGCGAAAGTTTTGCCTTATATCGCGTTTATTCGCAAAAGTTACGGGTTTAATCGCGAAAGTGTCGCGTTATAACGAAAATGTCACGTGTTTATTTGCACAAGTTTCGCATGATAACGTAAAAATTATTTTTTTTAATCGACGAAAATGAGCCCCATGGGCTTTCGTAGCATTGTAAGTCAAATAAATTGGTACTGAAAGAAGTTGGCATTGCAAAAAGTTGTTATCTATCCCCCTCCCCTTCTCCGAAATGGGATTTTCGAATTTGGGCAATATTTCCTTGTCAACATTTTTTCTATGTCCCCCTCCCCTTCTCCAATTTCAATAAAGATGCAAAGTCACTGCAATTTTAAAGTAAACCTTGATTCGTGAAAAAATATTATCTTGCGAAAATTTAATATAAAACTAAATGTAATGAAAAATTTAGTGTGTATAGATAGATTCCGGAAAAAAAGAAATTTGCATCCGATAAAAACATAGATGTTTGAAAGGATAAATATACTGCACCTTAGCATCATTCAGTCTGGATATGATATTTCGGAAAAAAAACCATTCTTCATGTTCTTGATCTGTCATTAAGTATTCAATTTTTTCTTCCGCTTCATATCCAAATGAATGAAAATTTCCATCGGGGTCAAACAATATGCAAGTTGATGGAGTGACGGTATGTAATCCAAAGGACTCGAAAATAGGAGCCATAATATTTTTTTCTGGATGACGTATTGAATGTAGATCCGTGTAAGCAACTCCAGAATACGAATTACCAATCCTGATCGAGGCTACCAAGTGATAATTGGCTTCAATCTCCATCCTGAATATCTGTAATCAACAACAATACAAATTTCAGTTTTTTTTTCTTTATTTTAAATACATTATTTATTTAGGAATTTAAAAAAAACTTCTATAACGACACCCATTGTTAAAATTCTATATTTTGCAGATTCAACTATATGTAAATATCCAACTGAGGTGCATAAAACCAAAAAAAAAATGAACAAAGGAGATAAAAACAATATCAATGCAAATGAAAAAAAAAATTATAACTCCAACTTTGCCACACTATTAGAATTAATTTCCAGTGCATATGTAATTAGGGTAATACTTCAGCATTCATCACATTTATCGTGTTTGAAATGCACTTCCAATGTTCACAGATATAAAATTCCTCCGTATTTTGTACAACTTTAGAAATGTTCTCTGTCTTACATTTTAAAAGCATCACTTTTTGACACATAAATACATTTTTACCTTGAATCTTAATCTACATCACTTCTTATTGCTGAATATTATTTCAGTTTCCGTTATCAGTAAATCCCTTCAGATTATCCGTGATTCATCTCCTTTTCATACCTTTCCGGCGTATTTCCCAAAAAATGTAAATACATGTATATACAGCTGTATAGTTTATCACGACAGCCGATACTGTCAATAACTATAACTAGTATTAGAATCACAGGAATTTCGAAACATATGATTTATTTTCTCTTTGAAATTTGTCAAATCATGTGATTGCAATAGTAAAAAATTCGATTTTATTTCATTTTTTAATGCATTTTTAATACTGAAGTAAGTTATTTTTGAATTCTCATGTTTACTTTTATTTCTTGTTTTCCTTATGACCCATATATAAATACATATTAAAATGATAACAACGGTTCTTTGGGTTTATGGTTCCTTCAAGTATCCTAATATTATTGTCTGTTGGTCAATTTGTATTTGTTCCATTTAGTTGTAGCACATTTTATATACAACTAAGCTATATGATAAACGTGCGGACACTAACTTTTCTATCGTCAACTTCCCGTACTTATGCAGCAATATACATTCATCACCTGCATACGGAGTATATATCTCAGTTGATTCGATACGCAAGAGCATGCTCTACGTATAAACAATTTCTAAAACGAGGTAAATAATTGACGAGCAAGTGGATGAAACAAGAATATCAGCAGTCTCGTTTAAAATCATCATTTCATATGTTCTATGGTCGATACAATGACCTTGTCAGCAAATACAATTTATCATTCGGTAAAATGCTGACTGACGTTTATCATTCTAATTGTTAGTCCATTATATATACACTGAATTGACGACGGATTTTTCCCGTTATTTCCTGATCATGACAAGGGGCACACGGCGGCTGTGACCGGTCGGCAGGGGGTGTTCACTCCTCCATGGCACATGATCTCACCACTGATGTTTCGAAGGTCTGTGTTTGTTCTGCTCCTATTTTGTATTGTTTTATGGACTTTGAGACTGAATACTGTTCGTTATCTCCATATCCTTCTTATATCTTCTTATATATCTTCTATTATATATTTTCTAGCAATTATATCTTCTAGTAATTTGAGTGTTGTTTTCACTTTTGTGCAATGGAAAAAGAGGTGTTGTTTATTTTCTTCATGATTTTCACATAAGTTGCATAAACCATTGGATAGTCCGATTTTACATAATTTATCTTCAGTATACAATATATTATGCACGCATTTCCATTGGAATTCTTGAATTTTATTTTTAACTTTCATTTTTGAAATACTGTCCCAAACTTAGTTCCACTGTATATTATTTTGATATATATTTCCCCATTTTTCTTAACATTTTGGAATTATTGTCTTGTTTAATAATTTCCCTTTAACTTGATATCTTCATAGGTTAACACTCATAAAACCGATGCAATAGCCGAGACTTTCATAACTCAAAAAATATTTCGAAACCTATAACCTGAAGGCTATCTGCATCATTTACAACAGCAAGGAAGTTTATTTCTTTCCAACTAACAGTTCTATAGTAAAAATGATGGTTTCTAATTATGTTACCACGTAGCATGAAGGCTGTTCCATTTAACACCAGAGGGCCAACTTTGTTCTGTACATGTAGAATATAGATAATCTGAACTTTCGTTTGATCACTCATATCCTTTTATCATATATTCATTTTAGCATACAGAGACTTTTATTTATGAATATTAATAAATGTATTATATTTACTGCTTTATAAGTGATCATGAAATGCTTTAAGAATTCCTATGAAATGGCCCTCTTTAACTGGAAGATTATCATCATGTCATCAATTTATTGACTTATATCAGAAAAAGACCACTCGAGAACCGTTTTAGTTGCGCAGATTTGGAAAGTTAATAAGATTTTAATAATGTTGCTCTCCACGAAAGGAAAGACATCTTTGATAAAAAAAAAAAAAAAAAAAATAGGCGATGCTGGGCCTGCGATTGCAACTTCTTGTTTTCAACCTTTTTCAATAAGAGAGAAAGCACTCCAAAAGATTAAAGAGAGCATCAACGATATTCTCCAGATTCATAAAAACAGAATTTATAATTGGGGAAGTTCTTTTCTGTAGTGTTCGGAGATTACCTAAATTTAGTTTTGTTTGTCAAATATTTTATGAAATTTGAAGCAATACCATTTTGTATTACTTTAACATCAAGCGGTAGAAATACATATGAGATATTTTTTCTAAGCTTGCCGGTGTAACAATATATATTAACCCAAATTAAATTGACATGGGGTTAATTTTTCAACGTTAAATATTGAAGTGATGTTATTTTTCTCCGCTGAAAATTGATATCTTATTGCTAAGGATATAAACCTGGGGTACTGAGAATGTCGTAGTTGCATTTAGTATTGATCAGAGTTGATTGATTGATTGATTGATTGTATACTGTTTAACGTCCCTCTCCAGAATATTTCACTGACATGGAGATGTCAGTGAAGGGCTGCAAATTTAGGCATATGCTCAGCACGTACGGCCTGTGAGCAGGGAGGGATCTTTACCGTGCCACACCTGCTGTGACACGGGGCCTCGTTTATACGATCTCATCCGAAGGATCGCCCCATTTAGTTGCCTTTTACGACAAGCAAAGGGGTACTGAGGACCTATTCTAACCCGGATCCCCACGGGGTAATCAGAGTTGAAAATTGACCCATGGTTCATTTTTCAATGTTGGATATTGAAGTGATGGTTCTTTTTCTCTGTTGATTGATTATTGTTTTTTAAGCCGAGTGGACAATATTTCCGCCATAATTTTGTGGGGAAATTTAAATACCGTATAAACGATTTTGACAATTTTGGGGTTTCTCTGGCGTCTACCAATGAGCCAACTCTTTTTCGAAAACCGGAGAAAAAGTCTTAAGATTGCAAATTATTATTGACACAATTTAATGTTCCATCCGACAGACTTGTTTCTTTGTTGAAAATGAGATCTTATGTCTAGAAATAAGTACCCAGGCTCAATTTGAACAACTTTGCATTTTTTCTCATCTCTCATGATCTGATCACATTGAAAATAGACCCCATGGAATATTGTTCGCAACAATTAGACTCTTGAGCTGTCTATGAACTAGTAAATGTTTCACGGGATTTATTTCAGTTTGTTTAGAAATAATTTAGCTTCAAAATAATTTTTTGGTTTCCAGAATAATAGAAATATATAAGCAACAACATAAAAAGTTATGAATTTTCATGTTTATATACAACCAATCCCAGGAGGGGATGTTCTAAGTTTTAAGAACTTGTGTCCAATCCTTTTTTTAACATCTAAACAATAAAATATGTTCAAATCAACCAATCCTAAAAAAAGAATATAATCGAAGTCAATCCCTTTTGCTTTTTCAATAAAAATAGAACTCGTAAATTTTCTTTACTTGTTAATGGTTATTTGCAAAATTATTTTGTTTAAAAGCAATATGTTTGCAAACAAAAGTTCTCTGATGTTGATGATAAAATATTCATGCGTTTCAGAATAAAAATATTAATAACTGTATTAGAATACACCTTTGTATCAATTACGCCTCATTATAAGCCGACACATCTTTTTGCATTGATGTAAAGCAGAATTTGTTCAAAAGCTTACTTACATTTATAAGTTAAAAAGTAGAATAAATTTGTTGTTGGTTTTAAGGTAGATCGCGGGTTTACTGTCTGCCTGAAAACATACGCTAAAAATTTGTCAGCTAACTCCTCTCGTTTTGATTTTGTATTCTTCTTTCTGAAATTTTTTTGTGATTCGTCTGCGTGGTTAGGTTATAATCGTAATTTAAATGCGCTATTGTTAATGAGAACATATGACACCTATTCAATGAAATAAATAGTAAAAAAGTCCCTTTTCTGCCGATATACGCATTTCAAAACCATAATCATAAAATTAAAACGAATTTTACTCGATAAAATGAATGTGAAGTAAATTTAGAATTGAATTATTATAAAAAAAAAATTAGTATGTGTTCTCGCTCAATTTCTTGCAAAAAAACTTTAAAGTTTTACAATTTTTCATCAGTGGTATTATACATTTATTTTCATAACGACGACGTTATATTACGTTGGTGCGCCGTCATTATTTTCGTATGCCTGCATGACTTGAAAAAAAATGAATTAATATCTAATAATCAACAATTCACTCAAAATAAAGCATGCGATCCGTGAATTCAATTTCCAGATATAATCATTGGGATAGTTTACCTATATACAGCATGGCACTGTTTCAATGTCATGTGCTTTCTTTTTTCTCGCAATAAACGTACAAGGCTAGGGGTGCAGAAAAATTATAACAAATGTACATGGGTGTAAGGAAATAAAAAACTTCTGACCGGATTTGAGAACATTTTCAAACATATATAATTTTTGCATCATTTTTATCTATTAATAAAATGTACCGTATTTTAAATCGGAAATACAGGTATTGCAGTTGAATTAAAGTAGCTTTATGACCTACATTGTATACATTTATACTTCATAGAATGAATTGATTTTGTCTATATCCCTGAATTAACAGACTTCAGTTTCCCCTTCAAAATGTCGTAAAGGCAGTTTCTTATCATTACTTTACCGGTGATAATAACCGATAATAGAAAGGATACAGTATACTATAGAAAACAGGTATTGATACTATAGAAAACATTACTACTTTATGCTATTGTCGCCTCAATTAAAACGCCGTAAACCCCCTTCTATTTTATGATTGTCAAGGAATTTTTGGTTTTTGATAGTACCCTCAACTGAAAATTTATACGAGTAGCTGTGCCCCGACCTGAAATTGCTTCCTACGGACCTGCAACTCTTGCCATGACATCCCCCCCAAAAAACACCAATTTCAATTGTAAGCCGAATCGTTATTAATTGTCATTAATAAAAGGGTCTGGGTTATAGATGACAATTTATATTACATGCATATTTTTATTTGGTGATGTTACCTAAATCATTAACGTTTCTCCTGTTGATAATTATTTAATTTACCCCCCCCCCCCCCCCCCC
>PRKT01002113.1:0-26738 GCA_003671525.1 Saccostrea glomerata | reverse complement strand
GTTTCTTTCCACTATTATTATTAAGGTCTTCCGTCTTCACGGAAGACCTTATAGTGATTCTACTGTTTCTTATTATTAAGGTCTTCCGTCTTCACGGAAGACCTTATAGTGATTCTACTGTTTCTTATTATTATTATTCTTATTTTTTTTGACTTTCTAATTTTGTGCACGCGATTTCTCAAAGACTACTGGATGAAATTACATGAAATTTTCAGGACAGATGTGCTGTTACATGAATTTAGTATATCCGAGAGAAAATTTGGAAACTCACTTCCGGTGCCAAGTTATGGACAATTTTCTGAAATTAAAATGACATTTTGTCCACTATTAAACTCAAAAACGGTAAAAGATATCGATATGAAACTTTCAGGGATTATAGATCGTGATATATATTATCCAGGACGCGACCTTTCGTGCGTCGTCAATACTTCCTGTCGTTAGAAGATGCGAATTGAAAAAAGCGTATTTTCTAACTTTTTTGTTTTTCAATATTTTTAATTTATTTTTGGAATATTAATAGAAACCTTTCTATTGATGCTTACTATATAAGTTGTTTGAATATTGGTTAATCTTAACTCTAGATATTAATATTTGAAAATCTGAAGCGGGTCCAAGATGGCGTCTGCCACTGTCAACTCCGCCATTTCGCGAGTAGGGGTTTATGGAGGCAGCTGAGCGTTTGATTAAACCAATCTGACATAAGGATAGATGAAATGTAAAAAACTACTTCGACTTTCACGTAGTAGTACGTTGTAATTACGTGTCAATCTTAAAACTTAATTTCCGTTTCATTGCTTTAGTTTAAATGGGCTAGATACGATATATAATGTGTACAATGTGTTAAATATACCTTTTTAACGTCGAAATAAAATAAAGTAGTAGTATTTATTTGGTATCATGTCATGTCATAAAGGCGATAAGAACGGTTTATTTATTTAATTTCATTGAAGCTATCACACCTATTTAATAGATCAGTCCAAAGAAAAGGCGTGAATATTTACTCGTGGCGTTTGGCGCGAAATTATCAATAGTGGCCCGCTTTTTATAATTCTTAGACAGGTGTACTGTTGCAAATGTATACATAAGTATATCTAGAGCAGTGCTCCCAATAGCTTAATGGTTTGCGCGTTAATAGATCACGTCGTAATTACGTTACACTTCTGTGTCAAACTAAAGATTTATTCCAGGGTCTTCTCAAACGTCTTCTGTAACTGGTTTTGGTTGGTTCTCAAAGTAGAAAAAGAAAAGACTAAATATGCAAATGAGAGATACCTATTATCATTTGTTTTGCAAGACGGAAAAACAGATCTTAAATCATAATTATAAGTTATAGTTTTTCAAGAAACAATATCGATGCATGTACATAGTAAGTATAAAACGTATAACCACTGTTTTTCCCATGCACACTTGTGTGATATAAAATGAATAGAAAAGACAAAAATAAGAAAACCATTTTAATAAGATCGTCTAATGGAGTTTATATTAACATTCTTTTCTCAAAGATCTGAATCAAGTTATTGAACATAAGTGGTATCTGATTCCTTGACTGTCGTAGAGCGAGGCATGTTTTTCGGGGAAACATTTTAACCTTTTTAAGAAAGTGTAACTAATCGGTATAGTTCACTTCTGAGACGGGAAATAAAAAAAATTAAATTATAGTCATTTCACTGCTTTTGTGCTACTTTTCTATAGAATGTGTACAATGTGTTAAATATATTTTCTAAACCTCGAAATGTAGGCTATGAGAACGTACTTTTTTCTTAATTTCATTGAAGCTATCACACCTATTTAATGGATCAGTCCAAAGAAAAGGCGCGAAGATTTAACGTGGCGTTTGGTGCGAAATTATGAATAATGGCCCGTCTTTTATAATTCTTAGACAGGTGTACTGTAGCAAAAGTATACACAAGTACATTTAGAGCAGTACTCCAAATAGCGTAATGGTTAGCGCGTTGGGGATAAAAAGGGAAAAAAGCGGATGGGATTTTTACGCTGGCGACCTGGATTCAATTTGTGACCAAAATGTTTAATCACTTCTCAGCTCGACTTTACGAGGTTTTTTTTCCAGAATCGGACGGAAGACCTCTCGTTGCTCGCAACGAGATCGTTTCTAGTTATTAATTGAAATTTTTTTCAATGTACACTTTAAAGAAATGTTTCCATGTCCACTGGAAAAAAATCTCCATTTTCAAGTGATTTTTTAAAAAAAGTATTCCTCTATGACATAAGTTACCCTTACACAGACGACGATGTTCAAATACGTCTAAATAAAAGTGAACATGTAAGTTACATAAGAAATAAACCACATGATATGGAGGGTTTCGAGATTAAACTAACAAATACTCACCACCCATAAACCGTTCACGGTAGCTCAGTCGATAGAGCGCTCGCTCCGTGATCGGATGGTCGTGAGTTCGTATCTCGGCCGCGACTGACCTAAGTCGATAAAATGGTTAGCAATTGTTCCTTTGCCATGCGCTAGGCACTTTGAAGTAAAAATTGCAGGTCCTTTGGATGAGACCTTAAAATCCGAGGCCCTGTGTCAATGGCAGGCGTTGACAGGATAAAGATCCCTCACTGCTCAAAGGCCCTAAGTGCCGAGTAAAGGTCAAATTTGAAGCCCTTCACCGGCATACGGTGACATCTCGAGAGAAAAATTCTCGAGAGGGACGATAAACAATATACAATCAATCAAATACGTGAATAAACATTATACTGGAATTCTTCTTTATTACCTTAATATATTTGAAAATAAATTCCTATAAAGTAGATTACTGTTGATAAGAAATAGAAAATATATGTTCTTTTGTTTGCTTCGTTAACTTTAGATTTGCATATTCAACTGTTTATTTAGATCCAATAACAACTAAATACAAGGGGTGATCAAAATATTCGCATACTATCTCAATATGTACACAAGCACAATTCAGATAAGAAGAAAATTTGGAACACACAAAGCCATACAAAAAACATTTTGCTCCTTATTTGTGATATCACAATGTGAAAATGACGTCACTATGTTGATTGCTCGTGACAAAAAATGGTTGTCGATTGTACTCATTCAACGAACGACTGTAAAGCTTTTGGTATATCTTTGAATTTCTTTTGCAGTAGCGGATAATAATTTGTACACAGCTTATTAAAACAAAACCTTCCTATAATTCAATCAGTGATAGGATTGATCGTTTTTAGTGATGGAATGCTGTTCATAGTCGAAAAAGATATTTGTTATGTTGCCCAGTGAAAGCAAGTTTGAAAAGATTTGTGTTTTAATTAAGTAATTTGTTATCAAAGACCTCCAATTTACAGTTAAAATATCTATTAAGATAATCGTTTGCTTAAGATTTTAATCATAATAAACATGGTTAAAATAAGGCACCCATTCTCTATCCACCTTGAATAAACGCCTCTCCCGAGACAGAAGATTGGGATTTTTTCTGGTCGCCAGGCTCATTTTTGGAAAGAATATTCCTATCCACCTATTTTGTTGCGGAGATTTGACCATTTCTGACAAATGAACTGTTGTTATAAAAATTAACTTGCATGGA
This sequence comes from Saccostrea glomerata, assembly GCA_003671525.1. Classification (NCBI taxonomy): domain Eukaryota; kingdom Metazoa; phylum Mollusca; class Bivalvia; order Ostreida; family Ostreidae; genus Saccostrea; species Saccostrea glomerata. Next base: position 23,190 of record PRKT01002113.1, on the reverse strand, counting down.
AAAAATATAAAACTCAAAAAAATCTTTTAGCTTTTATTACCGAACGCTACGGAGGTGAAGGCATGACGGCCTATATCACGTGTTTCGCACATGAGTAGAACCGGTGGAGATGAACAATAAAATCGAAGAGAAATGATTGAAAATATAGCCAACACTGAAATCAAATCCTGTTTTTTTTTTATCAGAAGTTATTAGTTCTCGAAGTTTTGGGTACTTTGGTAGTCTTTCGTAGACTTCATTTTCTCTATCATACTCACAGTAACATGTAAGTTATTTCAACGAACTAGTTAAATATCAGTATTCCTTAAATCCATTAGTTGTAACAATTGCCATGTCAACAAAAACATCCTAAAACAGGGTCAGTCGTTCGACCTTCATCAATAATAAATTCGACAACGGAATGCTGCAAAAAATTATCATATTTATTGAAATTGCTCACGGCGGTTGTGACTGGTCAACGGGAGAAAATTTCTATTTCTAGGCACCTGATCCCATTCTGCATTTTCAGGGATCCTTTTTTGCCTTGATCATGTTGATAACAGAATTTTATTGTTTGTAGATATTTTAATATAATTATTCTTTATTTACGTTTTCTTCACTAGGAAATATCCATAATTGTATCCAAAAATAAAATAAAAACAAAGCTTAACAATCAGATGTAATATATACCAATTTAATTATGGATGCATAATTTATTCATATCTGTATTTTTATTGAGAACTTGAAATTTCCCGTCCCCTTACCTTGCTGTTCGCAAAGAGATGTTAACTATATTATTTGAATTCAAAATTATGACGTCATATACTCTGCAAATTATTATGTAACGTTAATATGTTTCAAAATATATATAATTTTAAGTTTAAATTGTTTAAAACGTCTGAAGAAAGCAATGAAAGTGCTTACGTTTTAACAAGTGTTGCCTTTTTATTTTATTTTAACACTGAGATACACATATATTTCAGGATTTGATCCGGATAATCCTCCTGCATTTGCTGGGGAAACTTTGACAGTTCCTATTCCTGACTTGAGTAACCAATTTGACTTTCAAAACAGAAGTGAGAGATTTCGACAAATATCAAACAGTGTCATAAAATATGGCGCGGCAACTGGATTTACAATCGGCGATCTTGATTTCCACCATACTCATGCTAGATTTGTGGACGAACAAGTTTGTTTATATGGTACCGATATAGGAGCTGTTATGTATAACCAAATAGAGATACAAAACATGCCACAGGGGGATTTTTTCAAGTTGGGAGATTCTGGATCTTTTGTATTTTGTATCAATCCAGATAAGACACTCAGCTGCATAGGTATGGCGATAGGACTTTCTGCTCGAGGATCCTGTCTAGTAACACCAATTGATAAGATATTACAGTCGTTTGGTCTTCCTCCAACTTTACTTCCGTGCAGTCCATTTCTTTCTAACCACCCTACATACCCTCAGAGACAACCTGATCAAAGTTTTCAAACAATTGATGCCTCTACCATTCAGGCAACTTTAGAAACGATGAATAGCAATATGATGAGAATGAGCTCTTCGATGCAGTCCATGCAAATACAACTCAGTGCACTAAACAAGAAAGTCCAAGAATTAGACGAAAACAGAAAAACATAGCCTTTCCCAGGCATTCCTTGAAACAAACAGAACTGTTGAAGATATATATATATATATATATATATATATAGAAAGCACAGAGAAATTCACTTTAACAAGGATACTCACTTCCGCCCCAGCCCGGGGTTGAACTCTCGACCTACGGAATCTGTCTCCTAGCAGTGCAGGAACAGCGCGTTAGACCGCTCGGCTATCTAGGCAAGTTAAAAAACTTGCTTTCGATGCCGATGGAATTCTCACAACGCTGCCCTACACTACACGGTCATTGAGAATGGAAGTGAGATACAGTTATTTGGACATTAGTTTTTAGAGGATTGTTACCAATACATGTTGTGATGAAATTAATTTTATTTATAAAGCACAAATTACAACAACTCTTAAACTAATATAACTGCCCTAAGTGAAGGAATATTAATATAGAAAGCACAGAGAAATTCACTTTTACAAGGATACTCACTTCCGCCCCAGCCCGGGGTTGAACTCTCGACCTACGGAATCTGTCTCCTAGCAGTGCAGGAACAGCGCGTTAGACCGCTCGGCTATCTAGGCAAGTTAAAAAACTTGCTTTCGATGCCGATGGAATTCTCACAACGCTGCCCTACACTACACGGTCATTGAGAATGGAAGTGAGATACAGTTATTTGGACATTAGTTTTTAGAGGATTGTTACCAATACATGTTGTGATGAAATTAATTTTATTTATAAAGCACAAATTACAACAACTCTTAAACTAATATAACTGCCCTAAGTGAAGGAATATTAATATAGAAAGCACAGAGAAATTCACTTTTACAAGGATACTCACTTCCGCCCCAGCCCGGGGTTGAACTCTCGACCTACGGAATCTGTCTCCTAGCAGTGCAGGAACAGCGCGTTAGACCGCTCGGCTATCTAGGCAAGTTAAAAAACTTGCTTTCGATGCCGATGGAATTCTCACAACGCTGCCCTACACTACACGGTCATTGAGAATAGAAGTGAGATACAGTTATTTGGACATTAGTTTTAACAGAGGATTGTTACCAATACATGTTGTAATGAAATTAATTATTATTTATAAAGCACAATTTACAACAACTCTTAAACTAACATAACTGCCCTAAGTGAAGATATATTAATATAGAAAGCACAAAGAAATTCACTTTTACATGGATACCCACTTCCGCCCCGGCCCGGGGTTGAACTCTCGACCTTCGGAATCTGTCTCCTAGCAGTGCAGGAACAGCGCGCTAGACCGCTCGGCTATATATTTATATATACTTGCTTTCGATGCCGATGGAATTCTCACAACGCTGCCCTACACTACACGGTCATTGAGAATGGAAGTGAGATACAGTTATTTGGACATTAGTTTTTAGAGGATTGTTACCAATACATGTTATGATTAAATTAATTTCATTTATAAAGCACAAATTACAACAACTCATAAACTGATATAACTGCCCTAAGTGAAGGAATATTAATATAGAAAGCACAGACTTTGGATATTTATTTTTCTTTTCACAATCATAAATAGGAGAAAAACAGTTCTTTACAAAGAGAAAAAATCCTAGAAATTTCTCCTAGCTTCTTTGAAAGTAAAATATAAAATCTTAAAACATCCAAAAATCTTCAGATATGTAGAGGTTACATTATAGATGTCGAGTAATATTGAGCATTGAGTAATATCTCCGGAACCCCCGAGATTTCCACGCCCCATGAAACGATATAACAAATAGTACGAAGCAATCTATAATGTTAGCAACTTGTCGCATGTCTGAAGACGTAAATTTCATTAGAGTGTCAAAATTCAATAAATAATGTTGACCTGATTTCTGCCTCCTGCAATGATATATGAAGTGGCGTGGAAAGTGTTATGGCATATGTGATATGGGATATATCACCACAGAAAGATCAAAGAAAATCACCGCATATGCAACAAGGCAAGTTTTTATGGACGAGGTTATTTTTTTCGGTATTTTGTAAACTTATTTCATTTCAATATTAAACCGAGTAACTGTTAAAATGCTTTTTTACATGCTATACTGTAACTGCGTTTGTTATACCCTTATAAATAGCTTTTGATAAATTTATTACTGAAAAAGTCCAACAAAAGAACTGTTTATTACTAGTACATCGGTCTAACAATTTCAATGTTGACTGGCCTGCCGGTCCAACATAAGAATTGTTAGACCGCAACGTAACTGCAATGTCACTTAAGTAATTAATCATCGCTCAATATCGGCGACACGGAAATAGCCGAAGTTAAGAGCTGCAAGAGTCGTTGTTACCAGCAAGCCGAATAATAAGCTATGCAGACTTTAATTGGGCATAAGGAAAGGCGTAAAACGTGGAGAATGGGGAGAAAGGGAAATGGACATTCATGAAAACGTATTATGCAAATATGTTACATTGCATACGAGAAAATGCATGGACAATTGATTAACAGCATTGTCCTTGTTAGTTAGGCGCATATATCAGGGGATGCATGTTAACTTGCATTTTAGAAGACATTGGATTTAATATTACAAGTGGTTTATAAGTCTCCTAAAACTGAAAATTTTCTGTTTTCATATCAAATTTTTATTGTGAGATAAACTTTTCGGATTGCTCCCTCCTAGTGACAGATTTTTTCAAATCCCACTTAAAACTTTTTCAGGGGTTTCAAGCCGTGTTTGTTCATGGTAGAATTGTCAGAAACATTATTTTATTCCTTACTGAGCAAAAAGGTTAAAAAAAATTGTTCTGATACATTTTTTCAGGCAAAATACTTTACAACCACGCGTTTTACTTATTCCCTCATGGGTTTGTCTCAATCTGATTGGGTAGAAAAACTAGCACCTTGTTTATTCTGTGTATTTATTGCAAATCACGGTTATTGCTATCCTCTGCCTTATTTGGAAATTGTCCAGACCTGTTGAAGGACATATTTAAAACTATATTTTCCAAATTGAATAAGTCATTGGAGGATAAACATCAAAGGAGAAAAAAAAATAAACAATTTTGTTTTCATTCATAGTAAGGAACATTTATAAAAGAAAAATTGTTAACATTCAATTTTTTTCTTCAATGTAATGAAAAGCAAATCGAGTCTTCAATTAAAAGTTCCATTTGGATTTCTTGTTTCTTGTCCCTTTACTCATGTCCATTGAAAATATTGAACACGTGCACGGTTTCTTGCCGATATCTTGATGTAAATACCTATGATGATGATGAAAAGACCTCCAAAGAACACTATACAGACAAGCATCACTTTGTGTTTCATATCCATACGATTCCACGTCGATGTGCTTTGGGCTATTCTCACTGTTTAAAATGGTGTATTCATGCATCACAAATGAACATGCCTTTGATAATATTATCAATGAAAATCATATGTAGTCATACATTTTTAATAAAATTTAGTGAAAAAATTAATTAAAAAAAATTAACGGTATCTAAGGATAGAATGATGTCAAGAGCATGCTCTACGTATGAACAATTTCTAAAACGAGGTAAATTATTTGACAAGTTGATCAAACAAGAATATCAACAGTCTCGTTTAAAGTCATCATTTTGTTAATTCTATGGTCGATACAATGACCTTGTCAGCAAATACAATTTATCGTTGAGACCCATGCTGAATGAAGTTTTTCATACTTATTGTTAGTCCATTATTTATACACTGAATTGACGATAAATTTTTTAGTTATTTCCCGATCATGACGAGGAGCTCACGGCGGGTGTGACAAGTCAGCAGGGGATGCTCACTCCTCCATGGCACCTGATCCCACCTCTGATGTTTCGGAGGTCCGTGTTTGCTCTGCTCCTATGTTGTATTGTTATATGGACTTTGAGATTGAATACTGTTTGTTATCTCCATATCCTTGTTAAGTTGAAATCATATTACAGTATATGTACGTGTACAACAGGAAAAAATTCGAAATCCTAATTTGCTTATATTTCTGATCTCTATATAAATCATATAGCAAACAACTTGAGCCTTAGATGGCATACAACACGTGTCCAGTTAAATTCTACATAAAGAACCAGGTACATAGGAATAGTAAATATCCCCTATGGAACAGTTCCTATAACATTGTACATAGCAGTTACATAATGAAGTTACATTAGAAAAACAAACTACGAGATACACAACAGGAGTCTAAATTCAGTGACATTTAGTTGTAAGTTATATAAGAGCAGAAAACTTACACTTATATGAGTTATGTAACAGTTACATTAAAAATCATGTTAAATTCAAACAGTAAGTTAATTGTATAAGTGCAACAGTAACAGTGTACGTATAATACATGTAGAAAAGATGCAGAAATAGTTTGACCTGTAATTTTTTCTGGGGATTTGTAGTACGGTATTTTTAGGTCTAAACAATAATAGGCTTTCTCCTTGTAGTTTAATTTGGAAAGGGAAATTGGAAATAAAATTTATATGTCAATGTTTTATTGTCGTTATTATATTTATAAGAATGATTAAGTTGTCAAAGAAATAGTTATTCGAAGATTTATACAACTTGTGTATTTAATACGACACGTAACAATGCAAACATTACCCGTAATTATGCATCCATTCACATGGTCGCAAAGTTCCTCAACACAAAGACATTCTCTTTGACAGTCGTCTCCGTAACTTGGAAACCGGCAAGGGAGTGAGCATTTTGGCCCAAAATATCCGTCTGCACACGCTGAAAACAATTGAAACTATTGAATCATCAATGAATTTTGTTATATTTCCAATTAAAACATTACTGTGTCGTCATGTCTTTGTTCTTGCAGTCTAAAAATTTACCTGTAGCCGTCCGATAATAATAATTACCAGTCTGATAATATATTATCGGACGGCAATGATAACAAAATCGGACGTTATTTTAAACAAATCAAAAAGAAGAATGAAATAAAGGTTAGATATGTCCCAGAAACCCTCAATAAATGTTAGGAGAAAAATGAGGGCAAACGCACATGGAAATTAAGCTGCTTCAAAAAAGCAAATCCAAGGGAATAAAAATCGAGTTTAATCTTCCTCAAATTAATACTTTTCACTTTAAAAAAGATTTTATGCATCACTTTGAAAAGCGAATTTTAGTCCACTTCTGAAAAAAGTCTGCAAAACTTTTTGATGTTTGTTCCCCGATTGCCGCCCTTTTAAAATGAAGGATATGGAGAACCTGAGAATTTCCACGATATGAACTAAAACTTCAGGATAAAAATCCGCATTTCTACTTTCAATGCTGATGGCAATATTAACAACCAAAATTCTGTCTGTTTCAATTTTAATTTATGCACATAATAAAAATTAAAAAAAAAATCTTCTTCACCGGTCCCTGTCCTGCTTAGCTAAACTACTGCCATTAAATGAATGAAATGAATCAAGAGTTCAATCACTGTTTTTACTGTCTCATTTCTTTTATCTACTTATCGGACGAGAAGAAAACATTGGATGCCTTAACTCCCATTGTGTTATTATCGAACTCTTGCAGGTAACTTTTGGACATATAAAGGTACTTGGACACAGATTTGAAGTCAATATTTTCTCTATAATATTACGACTTATATACTTAGTATTTTAATAGCATCTCACACAAAAATTATTTAAAAATCTTATTTCATTTAAAAGTTATTAAAACTTCAAATTTTTCGGCGGATTTGATTGACACACTTTAGAGTACTTGTGCGTTAAATTTTATTGATTGTTTGTTTAACGTCCCTCTCGAGAATTTTTCACTTATATGGAGTCGTCATCACTTGCCGATGGAGAGCTACAATTGTTGCCCTTACTCGGCACTCAGATCTATTGAGCAGTGAGGGATTTTTTTCGTGCCAGCACCTACTACGAAACGGGAACTCGATTTATACGGTCTCAGCCGAAGGTCCAGTCTCCATGTCCCACAATGGGATTCAAACCCGCGACGTAAGGATTGACTCCTCACTTCGCGACTCTAGAGCAGACGCTATTACCACTGCGACACGCGGACGACAATAACCATTTGAAATTGTAATATATCCAGATGTCAAAAGTATGTGCAGAGGGCAATGAAATGAATTTTCCCAGTTGATAGTGAATGATAAAATCCAGGATATAACCGATTGTTTATGTGATAAGAATCAGTAAAAAGAATATATCAAAGTAATCCATATTACAGAGCTACTTAATCTTCTGCAAATATTTCACAATTTTTATAACAATCATATCACATTATTTTTTTGTTGCGCATTGTTATTGGCTTAAGGTAGTCCGATCCTCAGGTTTATAAAATTAGCAGTTAAGTGATCAAAAATAATCCCTGAATCCACAAAGTTATGTAAATTTATCCACAGTATTTCTTGAAAGTTTAAGAGTAAAGTTAATCATATCATATAGGGAAAATTGTCAAATCTCCAATAATTTTGAAGAAAAAAGGGAATTGGAATATCAGCAATGCATTTTCTAATTGCAAATTGATCAACAAATATATTTTAGGTTAAAAAACGATAGGTATCCAGGCATTCATAGAAATTGTCATAATATTTATATTTATTTGTTATTTTTTGTCTTTTATTTCCGTCATGTTTTCTATAATACATAGTGTAAAAGGCTTTTTCTATGATTGCAAGACACCAAAAAACCACTTCTTATTTCATATCATGCTAATAAGCTTTGGTATCTAAGGCTAGATTCAAGAAAATCTTATTTTTCTAAAGCCGTATTAATTTTTTTCCTTTCAGTGGGTACAAATGTCAACTTTCATCAGACCTTTTCTAGGATTTCCAAAAACCTTGAATCTTATAAAGATGAATAAAATGAAAATTGTTGCATGAAAAAAATTAATTTTCAAGCATTATTTTGATGCATTTCAAATTAAATATTAATTTTTGGAGTTATCCTTCCTGGCTGAGGATCGGATATCCTTAAATTAAGTACCACTACAGCAAGTTAATGAACCCACATTTAATAGATTATTAGACAAAAAAGTCTAATTTTTAAACGGATAAGAAAATATAAATGGATATAAAGAGATGTCCTTTCTAATGATTTCAATAATTAAATGATCAGAAAATCAGGTGACTGGGGCTCTCTTATGAGATGGTGCTTGGAGTATGTTCCTGGATGTTTTTTCGGGATTTCCCTCTAAACCGACAATATACTAGTATTTGCTTACAATTCGACCAATAACATTATGTGTTTTAAGGAAGCTCTTAATACTGCAAAAGTTCTAATTATAGGGGAGTGTTATGCTGTTAGAGTGATCTGCCCTTAAACGTGAGATAGAACAAATTATTATTTACTATTAATTACACACTTTGTAACAGACAAAACTATGTTAAGCATTATATTAGACCATGAATAATTCATTGAATTCATGATTTCTATTGATTTTCCCAATATAAGTAAACAACAAAATCAGTTCTAGCATTTTCAACATTTTTTTCTGTAGATTGGAGATAGGTACCCTATGTTGACAATGATTTAAATTATCTCAATATGCACACCTCTTTATGAAAGATTTTTCTTAAGGACAGGTGATACAAACAATTCTTTGAAAAAGGTTTAATATCATGTCACAAGTTTAGAAAAGTGGATGGTTCTTAGAATTTTTTCTGTACTAAAAACTGGAATATGGAAAAATCTTGGAAAATATTACTAATATTTCATTGAAAAAACAAATATAGACAAATTGCGTTCAGTAAAGGTTTACAGGTGAAAACAAACTGAAGAATATGTTACCATGGTGCTAAAAGTGTAAAATAAACTTAAGAAAAATATACCAAGCCAGGTAAATTTTATCAGGAGAAGATAAATGGTAAATATTAGCCTATATAGTTATATTGCTAATTTTTTTGTCATTTTGTTCTTCCTCTTAAAATTCACCTGGCTTGTTTCTTAAAAAGCACATAGTAAGTTCCTTAAAACAGGTTCCGATTTGAATGTAAACATGGCAGACGACAGTATTGAGAATTCATTTTTTTTTTTTGATTTTTAACTAATAATTCAAATATAATGTGTTGTTACAGGCGTTACACAATATTTAAAAATTCAAATATATATATTCCGTAGGTCGAGAGTTCAACCCCGGGCTGGGGCGGAAGTGAGTATCCTTTATATATATATATATATATATATATATATATATATATATATATATATATATATATATATATATATATATATATATATATATATATATATATATATATATATATATATATATATATATATATATATATATATATATATATATATATATATATATATATATATATATATATATATATATATATATATATATATATATATATTAAAGTTTGATAAGGAAAAAAAGATCTTACTGGATAAATCTGGTGCTCGAATCCGGGATAAAAATGCACAATAAAGAACAACCAACGATAATTCTTTCAACCAATACATCCTCAGTCCTTCATTTTAACTGTTTGACAGTGCAGAATATCTCAGAAAAAACTTAAATGAAATAAAAGCTTTCAATCAAAACCCTTTGAAGATGTAAGAGGAATTAATTAAAAATTCTAATTATACATGACCTGCTTGTCATAGTATATGCAATTAGAGCTTTCTTTTAGAGGAAGTTAATGCTATTTTGGTATTTATTTCCCTATTTAATAAATTGTTTTAAAAACATCATAAATACGGCAAGAAAATATAATTTTTTTTTAATTTTTAATCTTTTTATATTTTTTTCAATTTAGGCCAAGATTAGAACTCAAAACCTTCCGAATAATTCTTTTGTTGTTGTACTAAAAGAAACAGAAGACATGTATTCTACATTTAGGAGATAAACTTGAACATGATTGCAAATTTACAAGTTTGTTAATACATTTTTTTTTTCATAAGACCTAATTAGTATATAGGGTTTTATTAAATTTTGTATTTTAAGGAGGGATTTAAATGTCTAAAAAGTTGAATTTCTATATGCCACAAAAAGTGAAAATTGAACATATTTCATCGTATTCATAATGAGGACTTTTAAACTTTCTATGAATATTCAAAGATTTATGTGAGATATTTTACAGTGTAATAAGTACAAGTACATGAAAATCAAAGACCTATATGCGATTTTATGCATTTTTTACCCCAGCAAAAAGTCATACTTTGGTTTTTTTTAATTGTGCTTAAACGTTTATAGTGTACGAGATGTGTTTATAAATTTAAAATATATATTATAGGTTAGCAACAGGTTAATTGCAGTTTGTTTGTTGTTTTTTCTATGACGTCACAACTATTTGTATTTTGATTTATTTTGAGAAGATGACAAATAACAAAAAATCATATTACAAACAAGGAATACGCGCAGTTCTGGGTTTTAGTATGATTTTTTTCTAATCATAACATATAAAGAATTTAGTGCTGATATGCTCGTGTTTCTTGCTACACAGTTGCACCTAATACCTTTTAGAGTATCACATTCGCTCTGTTTTAAATGGTCATATACTTTTCACTTTAATTTTAGAGCATATATACTCTTTATTGCTTTTTCTTCATACAACCTGACAATATTAACAAATTAAAAACGAATCTGTTTATATTATTTAACCAATGAAGTATCTCACACTCGCTTTCTTTTTTTTCAAAATCCTTTGCAAAATTTATATTCGCTTTAAGATAATTCATGATATTTGTGTTTTAATCATAGAGTCTACAACATAATTTGCGGTTTTAATTAAACATATACACACTTGTACAGGAAGAAACCTTTGATGCTCAATGACATACAACACGTGCCTTTGAGTATTTGAAAACTAAAAATATACAAGAATGTTGTTATGGTGTTATGATACTGATATAAGATATTAAGCTTATTTGGAAGGTGTTGATTTTTTAGACGTGTCAATAATCAATGACCTGGCATTCATTTGTTTTGAATGAATCTCCAGGTGTTATTTCATCAATGGCAATATATTTGCAATAGTTTTAAAATGCACGACGACTGCACAATATATGCATTAATAAGGAAGTTTCTTTTATATAATTTCAGCTGCATGCTGCAAATACATATATCTTAGTTTTTTTTTATTAAGTTATAAATTTGAAAATATCAAAATGAAAAAATGAAATATTGATTCTTTATCAATATTTTTTCTTGAGTTTCCGAATGTCTTTCATACATGTAACAACCTACTGGTCTAAAACTCAAGATAAGCTTACCGTTTGTCAATTTAAGAGTTTTTCCACATTTATGAAGATTTAAATCGATTTTCAGCAAATTTTGTTTCAGAAAACATAGAGTAACAGCTTGCTTATCAACCAATTTGATATACATATATTTTAAACACTAGTATACTGTATCATACGTATTTCGTCTATTAGAATCTTAGATAAGCAAGCTGGTGCTCTATGTTTTCTGTAAGTGAAAAGTATCTTTAATTTGACGAAATCACACCAGAAATGAGGAAGGATATGGAGATAACGAACAGTATTCAAACTCAAAGTCCATAAAACAATACAAAATAAGAGCAGAGCAAACACGGATCCCCAAACATCAGAGGTGGGATCAGGTGCCATGGAGGAGTGAGCATCCCCTGCCGACCGGTCACACCCACCGTGTGCTCCTTGTCATGATAAGGAAAAAAACGGAAAAAATCCGTCGTCAATTCAGTGTATAAATAATGGACTAACAATTGATATGAAAAACGTCAGTCAGAATTTGACTTAATGATAAATAGTATTTGCTGACAAGGTCATTGTATCGACCATAGAACTTTCGAAAGGATGACTTTAAACGAAACTGCTAATATTCTTGTTTTACAAACTTGTTTGTCAATAATTTACCTCGTTTTAGAAATTGTTCATACGTAGAGCAAGCTCTTGCGTATCGAATCAAGTGAGATATATACTGGGCAAAATAAGTTAGTGATCATATTTTTACACAAAAATAATATTTTTATACCCATGAATTTATGTGACAATAAGGCTTAAGTAGTTTAAAAAACATGTCGTTAACACGATTCGATACTTAAGTCACACATGTTTAAGGAGTTTTGGTACACATTGGTCAAGAAAGTACGTGGCGTTAAAAAGTAAGTGGAACAATGGAAGCATAAAAGTATCAAAGAGGGATTTATTAAGTGAACATAAGAAAATTTCAGGATATCTGGCCAGAACTGGTGATAAGACTCTATGAGGAGGCATTTGAGTATGGACGAACATTCAATGGCAGCAGGGATGCTGGAAGCTGGCAAAACGCAACGTCCCGTCGCAGAAAGACTTTATCTTTCCCAAAGCGGAATTAACGGTTATGGAACCGATATTTACAGGCATCAAATTGTCAAAAAAGGCTGAAATCAGGATGTCCAAGGTGTACGGCAGTCCGTGAGGATCGTTATTTGGCCAATTTTGCTGAAACGCACCGCTTCTAAAGTGTTCTTAAACTTAATACTGGGCATCAGAGAGCAATGGACAGACTGATTTCTATTCAAACAGTTCGAAACAGTATTCAGGAAGCAAATCTCAAGGCTTGCCGACCAGCCGTACGTCCTGTATAAAATTAGAGTGCCGCAGAAATCAACTACAGTTGGCAACAGAATACAAAAATTTGGCAACAACGTCATTGGTGTTCTGCTCTCTTCTCTGACGAGTCACGATTTTTTGTTTTGACTTCCATGATGACATGCTTGTTTGGATTGCAAATGGGGAAAGATATACTGATTGTGTCATTTCTGAGCAATACAGAGTAAATGGAGGTTTGGTGAAGATTTGGGCAGGCATACGTATTGACTGTAAAACTGATCTGCACATTATTGAAGGCAACCTGACAGGTTAAAAATACCAAATTGATATTCTCAATCCTATTGTTAGACGTATTGCATGTACTCTGGGAGAGGATTCCATCTTAATGGACGATAATGCTCGACCTCATAGAGTCCGAATCGTAAAGAGTACATGGAAAGTGAAACAACTTAGTGTATGGACCCGGCAAGTCGTTTTCTAGACCTGAAGTTAATTGAACATGCTTGGATCATTCTTTAGCAACGCATTTCAGTTCGTCTAACACTTCCCTAATATCTACTGGAGCTTCACACAGCATTGCAGGAGGAATGGCAACAGATCTCTCAGGCTAGCCTTGGACGGCTGATGGGCAGCATGGGTCTGCACTGTACGGCCTCGCAGGGAGGTCATACAAAATACTGGCAATCATTTTAGTGACGTAATTTGACTCTTCTGAAAAAAATCTCATTTTCAAGTGACTGTAATGAACAATGCTTAGCGTGTGTTCAACAAAAAATTCTCACATCCAATGTTTAATTTTCACTTTTTAAATATAAAATGTGATACTTGAATTAAAACTGCATTCTGTTTTCTATGATACAGAATTTGTTAAACATATTTAATTTGATGATCCTTAACTTTTTTTGAACAGTATATACACTCCGTATGAGGTTATTCGGGGAAATCTTCTAATTCTACACCCTCTTCTGATCTCAATGTTAATTTTTAAAGCAAACATCATAATAGATTGTTAACTAGAAACTCTCTCAAATTAAACTGTGTTTTTTTTTTTACATCTTACAAGGCTCTTACCATACCTTGTAATTTATAATGTACATATATTCAAATGTTATGTGCAAATTTTGCTATACATTTGCACTCTCAAAAAGTATGCATTTCTTTATTCAATTAAGAATTTCAAACTGTACGTATTATTCTTATGGGCTATATACACATGTATATATGCTCTCCAACTCATTGCCATTTATTTTCAAATGCTGACTAATGGTTATTTGAGTAAAATGATACAACATAAGGAACTTTCTATTATATAAAAGTTAAGCAATTTCATTTAAATTGATTAAAATATATCTGATAGACATATTCAAAGTAAAGATTGAAGTAAATTGTGCACTAAAAATGAGTGCATATGTGCTATAATGTATTCTACCATATAATATATATGATATACCCATTCAAAAGTAAATAACAATACATATTTACTTTTTAAAAGTGTTTTTCAATCAAAATTACATGTTAGAATTAGAAATACATTTTTAACAAATTACATGTTTTACAAGAAAACATGAAAAACTGTTTTTATTTTACTTTCAATGATTTCAAAATACAAAGAGACATACAAGGCAACTGATGTGTTCTTTGTCGTTTAATTGGAGCAACATTTACGTTCACATGATACGTGCATTTTGTTTCTTCCCTTCTAATTTCAACATTAAAAGTAACTTTCTAGGTACAGATTTTTAACATTTCTAAAAATAAAATATTAATATCAGATAGTTTTAAAAACATTAATTGCTCCTACATTCAAAGAAAAGCTTTTGCATTTACAATGAATCTTGTAAGTGAATGATGTGGTGATCTAAAAGGAAGGTTGGAGTCGTTTTTCCTTTTTTGATAGGTTATATTGCCAATCAGAGTACCAAATGTTTAAAACTCCTTACACAAAAGATGTGTCTACAGAATCATTTCTGTTTATTCTTCGGTTTCTGACAGGTTTATCCCTATACAAAAATACATCTGTACATTCTTGGATCTTTTTCCTTGATATGCAGCTTGTCAGGATAATAACCAATAAAAGCGAAGTAAGGATAATTATGCTGATAAGCATATATTTGTGTTTTGTATCTAATGACTTCCAAGTTGAAGGCCCGTTATTGGTATCTAGAAATGGAGAAAAACGGTTTGACATATCATATTAATGCAACATTATGCAAGATGGGTGATTAGAATTTATAATAATTTTGACATTATTATAGTTAAATTAACAGATATTTTAAACAGGTTGGTTCATACGATGTTATGTAATGATACAGTATTGCTTATTTTGAGAAAGAACATTCCATATACTAGCAAAAGATACGTACCATAGTTTTTTTTTAGGAATTCACAACAACCTATATGTTTTTTTTTTTATTTTTATTCGGGGAAATCGCTAATTATAAAGCATACTTCAGTATATGTTTCAAAAGTCTCATGTCATTCAAAGATTTTTAACATACATTGTATGTGCACGTGATTGCCTATTTCAAAAATGTATATTCTTTAATAAAACAAAAGTTTATTTCTAAATACTTTAGCTCAGAAAAAGATTAACATAAAACTTAAGAAGTGTTATAAATTACCCTCTCGAAATACATCCACCAAATCATAATAAATATAACGTATTTTTGCTTCATTCTGTGGCAAATCCGTATCATTGAACAGAGCGAGAGTGCTCTGTAACACATTGGTTTCAGTTGTAGTGCCTGGATAAAATTAAAATGAACTACACTTTAATGAATTTGCCAAAATGTGTTTAGTGATTTGATTCAGAAAGAAAACTAAATTGTACATGTACAGGCTTTATAAGTAAAGAAGAGCATCAAAATGAGAAAAGCAATACTATGTATAGGATTATGTCATACCATGACATCCACTTATATGACTACACTCTTCCTTAATGCACCGACATTGCTTCTGGCATTGTGTTCCATAACTAGGAAAACGATATTTTAACTCACAATATCTACCAAAATAGCCATCCAAACAACCTAATACATGAGATATAAACTTAGGTTATTAATGACAAAATAACCTTTTCTGTAAATTAATTGAAAAAAATATACCGGGTAAAATATAAATAATATATTACCATAACATACATTGGTAATTTCATCCCATTTGGAGCCACCGCAGCATTTCATGGGACTTAAAAAAGAAGCTTATCAAAAAATTTTGTAATAAGTATTTCCCCAAATTTAGTTATGCAATGTTCGACACCAAATATTCCCCAATCATTGTATGAAAGGATTATATTTTTAAAAACTTATTTGTCACATGGATAAATTGTGATATAGAAAGAAAGAAATTAAAGGAAGGGGAAAAAGAGATTTTTTCAAATGGAAAATTAAAAATGTATATTAATATTATCAGGTCTTCGTACATTCATCAGTTTAAAATTATAAAAAAGATGGCATATATACATCTACCTTCCACATTTTGCATCCTATGCAACTGCCAAGTCCAAAAATGCAAATATCACACGGATAAAATGTAATTTTGAAAATATCATCCTGCGTATTTTGTTAACATTTTTGTACATATGTTATACATCTAATTAAATTTAATTCAAGTATGTCAAAATATTTCTGACTGTTTAAATCCGGAAAAAGGAAATATTTCGATTTCGATTTGGATATCATTAGGGTATAGGATTTTCTATCATAATATGTTCTCAAACTATTTATTATTGACCGATATATTCACCTCTCTCATTGCTTTGCGTATTATACAGCTATTTTCAAAATTTATATGGTGCAGTTGTATAATATATTAAGAATAAATGCTAGTTAAAATGAAAATCTAAAATGATTTAGTTGAAATTCGTCATAAGTTTCTTATTTGAATAATTTGAATATACTTCCTATTCGTATTGACCTTGACGTTTCTATATATCAGTTGCTGTAAATTAAACCGATTTAATTGTTTTTTGACTGAAAAATGGCCTAAGAAATATACTGAAAGGAAAAAGAAACGCAAGATAGCATTATATTCGAAAAATTTTGACCGCTGGACCGAAAATTACGAAAATTGGTCAGATGAGAAATTTAGTTACTATGCACCAAAATCAGTGTTCAGAATTACTCATCCGTAAAATGTATGACGTCATGTAGGGAAAAAGCTAAAAAGCTCAAAACACGTGCAATTTGATGACGATGAGTTTGTCAACAAATCTTGTTGCACAATTTGATGCACCTGAGGTATACACATTGTTGCGTGGACCCTGAGGTCCACGCAGTATATATATAAGCGAGGTTAAACCGGATGCCATGGGCAAACGACAGGTTACGCATGCGCGAGAATGCTAGAGAGTTCGCACCTGAGGTAACTTGCCCGTAGAATAATTCGCCCTATTCGAATTAAAATATGCCATTCTGTGGCAAATCGCGCTTTTAAATCTGCATATCGCATTTACATATTCATTTACTTTTATATACAAACTAAACATTGATTCTATGGAACAAGCATTTTAAGAAGTTACAGTATATAGATACATCATAGGCGTTCCACATGTAATTCTGTAAATGACGTATGATAAGTATATATATAGGTCTACCCCTCTATACTATACACTATGGATAGTTTATACCTTTATATATTTATCATACGTCATTTTCAGAATTACATGGGGAGGGCCTATGAGATACATATGTAACTTAATAACGTAACTTGAATGAAAAACGTCACTCAACGACTAGTTCTAGCTTTTAAAAGTTTTCACCGGCATTAGTTTTGTGCACCAAGGCTCGTAAAATAATTTAATATATCAGCAATCTAAACATTGTTTGATAAAGATCTGTAGCAACAGATTTTAATATATGTGTGTGTGTGGGGGGGGGGGGGGGGCTCCGACAAATAAAAATCTGCGTACTACAGAGCTGTGCTACTCGTGAACCACCAGACCTCTATTTTTCCCATGATGGATTTCTTCCGTATAAAACCAGAACAGGTGTTAAGTCCTAGCCAGCGTGAGCTACACGCGTATCAAATAAAATAACCCGATTTTTTAAAATGACAGAACTAAATGTCGCTAATCGGAGATAAATTTTAACAATTTTTGCTTCGTGACTACAATCAGTCATAAGTAGGCAGATCATTGTAGAAAATGTGAACAAACCTACATGAATATTTCCAACACCTAGAAATTTTCTTAATTAATTGCATTTCAGTTAGAAAAAACATGCATATGGTCCACGTTTTGCAGTCCTTTTTTAAAGGACGGCAACTTGTTTTTCAATATTTCGAGACGATATGGATTTCTTGCAATCTTGGTACAGTTTACGGAAGTTCAATGGGGTCTAATTTTCGAATTGCCTAATTAATGAAAAGGGCAACGAAGGGTAACTTAGCAGTTCTTGTAAATTTCCCCCCATAAAACTTGTTACCCGATGTCTGAGAGGGCCTGTAATGGTTTTCAATCAACCGTGACGATGACGTTAACGCGAAACAGAGTCATGTTACGAACGGGTTATTCGTCCTGCCATATCTTAAATCGCAACCCTACTACCACAAAAACCGCCTTTTGTACAGTAGACTATTAAAATCATTACATTCACACGAAAAATGAGAGAAAACAATTCTGAAATTTTTTTTTGAGCCAGTCAACTTATTGTTGTGTTCCTCTTACTGGCGCATGCGTGCATCGCATGAGTAATTTTTTGGCGTGTTTACCCCATGCCCAATATAGCCAGGGTTTGAAAGATACTCACTCTGATGAATTCCATGCAAATGAGAAATAACGCTCATGACAAATGTGCAGGAGAGACATTGAAGATAATAAGAGTTTTCGATTTTCACTATTTGGGTGTATTGTCATATAAGCTTCAATGACTTATAAATTATTTGACAAAATCAAATGTAATTTTGGTTATATCTTTTTGAAAGCTTATTCTAAACCTTAGATAGGAATACTGGAAAAAAAATTGAAAGAAAAATAAATTTAATTCACCTCAAATGTTTACCCTGCGTTTCTTTTTCCTTTCAGTATATGAGTAAAGACTTCTATTAAAAAACCAATGGAATTACATAACGTCCAGCAAAATAAATCTTTGGATCTAGGTGTGTTTTATTATTGATTGTTCATTTCTCATACAAACATAATCATAACAATTAACGCGGGTATGTTAGGGAAGAATTTAAATCATTTCTCGGGAACTTTAGACTTTCAAAAGAAAATTAAGTTTGATAATTTACCTCAAACCGCTGATAAACGTAAACTATTATTATGTTTTGTATAAAGATAAAGGAGTGTAAAACGAATCACGTGACTTCTATTAATTGCAAAATGTTCCTTTATAATAAAAAAAAGGCTAACAGAGCAACAATACCCAGGAGTTTAATAATTTCTTTGACTAAATAATATAATTGAAAAACGTCCAAAATGCTTCGCCTAAAAAGTGCCGCTAGAATCCCACTGTCCTGTCAGTAAAATAATCACTCCACACATTCGCAAAAAACTTTACACGATGTTTTGAATTTTATACATACGAACCAAGATTTCTCATTAAGCCATGCTTAACTCGGGATTCTAGCAGCACTCTCCAAGCATTTCAGAGTGCAAACTTTCCAACTGTACAAATCTTATGTTTTGAAATATCCATCTTATTGTTGTTCTGTTGCATTATTTTTGTCACTTATGATAGAGAAAAAGGCCGACCGGAAAATATATTAATGAAAATAAATTAGCATACCTGTTTAATAACTAAACTCAATGACCCCCCTTTCACATATAGACTCCGCTTCTACTACAATCAAATCGTGTCCAAAATCGTGACAAATCGCAGGAGAAACGTCGTGGGGTCGTCATAAGCGTAGTATGATCGCAGTAGGGTCTTCATGCTCAGAGAGCTCTACGCTCTCACCACGCGAACATGTTCAAAACAAGCGTAGCGGCATCATGGCCAACAAGAATCGGGATGAAGTCGTAAAAAGAGCGTAGTAGAAGCGCCGTAATAGTACAAGCAGCGCGGAAGCATCGTAGAGAGATCTTCATGATCGTAGTAAAAACGCCGTAAGAGCGTAGGAACTTACCAAGCACGCTTATACAACGCTCCCTCTACGTTCGTACTACGCTCTCACTACGATCTCTCTACTTTCCTGAAGATCCTATGAAGACCTACTATGACCTTACGCCGATCATATCACGACCTCTCAGACAGGAGTTTGTTCTTATAGCGCTGATATTTGACCGATCATCATCTGTAAACTACATATAAAGGGTGACACTATACTTGATGATCATTTACAATTGAGCATTTTCACATCTTGTTACAGTTATAATTGAAATTGCCCTTAAACCATGTGGTAAAGGCCCAAAACAAACTGCGGTCGCAAGATATGCATCATCGCTAAAATCGTACTACAAAAATCAGCGGTTGCAAGATATATTAACATCATCGCCAAAATTGTACTAGAAGCGTAATGCAAACGCAATATGATCGGCACCACCGTAGCGACATCGCAGTACAGTCATCTAGGTCTGTGTAGCGTCGTATTGTGGTCTTCAATGTCTTAGTGGCAGCATAGCGTAAACGCAGTAAACACGGCCGCTTGTCGGCAACGGTCTGCATAACATCGTAGTAGAAGCGTGTTAGCAGCGCGTTTGACGTAGGTACATCGCAGTACGGTCGTAACGAAGACCACAATTTGCCAAATTGCTCTATGTAACCGCCGATCGGATGCGATCTGCCCCGATCCAAAAAAATTTCAGATCGTGGCTTGATCGGAATGATCGCCGTAGAGTCGCAGCTCTGTGTGAACTGGGGGTTAGCTGCAGATCTGTAGCGTTATGGTTTTATATATGTGTCTTTTACCATAACGCTACAGATCCCGTGATCTAGAAAAGGTGCAATATACGGCGCAATATTATTTCGGGACTTCTCACTTTTGGGGAGAATTTCTCCACCTTCTAAATTCGATCAATTAACTACCTTTCACTCCCTAATTCTAGGCACATTATTTGATTAATCTGTATATTTTATCCATCTTCCATCCCTTTATACATGTAGTTGTATCTACAAGTGATAAACTCGCTTGATTAAAATTATTTGTAAGACAGCTTAAAATTCACTTAAAGCGAGCTTATTGCCTGTAGAGACCACTATAAATGGTTGAGAGGTAGATAAAATATACGTATTGGCTAAAGAATATGTCTAGGATTAGGGAGTGAAAGGTAGTTGGTTGACCAATGCTAGAAAGTGGAAAAATTCTCCCCAAAAGTGCGCAAAAAAATCAAAAGAATTAAGTTACATCGTTTGTACTGTCTATTTTGGAATTGTTAAAACAAGACATAAAGACATATTAGTCCCAATGGGTTTGTTCTGTGTATTTTTGTCTGTATAAAGAAATGATACAAATCAAAATAAACATTACAGTATATTCGGACAATTGATATAGAGATTTATAGAATGATAGTAACCGTGCTTATATTTGATAAATATCAAAATACAGTCACAATGCACACAAAGAAAAAAACATAGAGGGTCTATTTCAAACAATTTCTGTACATCTGTTTGGATAAAAAAAAATGTTAACGTTGACCTATTACTTTATTATCAAGATATTGAACGGTGGAAAAGTTCACATTTGTCTCGTACATAAAATGACATAAGAGAATATTCATTTTGGTCACGTTCTGCAGAAGTTTTGAATTATTGAAAGACATGTTTTTGTCTGCTCAGATTCATCTGTAGCATCTGAAAAGGAGAAATAAAGCAGTTACAAAATATAGATGCATGTTATATCAACGAATAGGGTTAACTGGTAAGTAAAAAAGCACATAGGTGTAGGAACCAGGGTGCTTGTTGGGGCTTAGCCCCTACCACATTTTTTTTTTTGCAAAGATGGTCAAAATATACGTATGTGTTTTGAGCGTAGGTTTATCCCACCCCCACTTTTCACAGACTCGTTACAGTTAAGGTCAAAAAGGGTTAAGTGGGAATTTGGTGAGAAAAATTGATACTGAAGGAAGTTCGATCCTGACACCTAACACCCCCACCGCAAGCCCCAAATTAGATTTTCATGTCTTGATAATGGACACCTTTTTTCTTTTTTAATTATTTTGCTTGTCGATCTGAAACTGTTTTCTCTTACACTTAGCACCCCCCCCCCCCCCGATTTCAAATTGTTTCCGACACCAATGAAGCAACTGTTGGTTGAAGGTGTAAGGTCGACGCTCTTGGCGGCAGTACAGGGTCCAGGCTCCAGGCTTCGCTGCCGAACAGAAGCGTGCTGAGTACGCAGGCCTTGTATACCACTATCCTGGTGTTTGTTGTCAGCATGGCGTTGTTCCATACTCGTTTTCCCAGTCGAGTCATTACTGATGCTGTTTTTCCAATGCGCTTGTTTAGCTCTGTATCCAAGGACGTGTTACTTGATATGGTAGACCCAAGGTAGGTGAATGATTCGACTACTTCAAGGATATGTTCGTCGATGGAGATTTTGGGAGTGCAACAGATGTCCTGGCCAATAATGTTTGTATGGTTAATATATAATATATATATTGTATGGTTGTATAATACTGTAGTTTCATTAATATTCGTTGAGCCCCAATTTTCAATCATTTCGTTTTTTAGGAGATCAACGCAATTGAATGTTCATTGAATTAAGAAATTTGTTATTTATTTGTATAGGCAATGCTTTTGACCACAAAATTACGTATCCTAGAAATTCACGAAAATCAATGAAACCACATTAAATACACCGCATTGTTAAGGCTTGAAAAAGGGGGCGGGGACTTATTTATACGGGAAATATTTACTGTGACGTCACACATACATGTAATACTAGAAATGAAATACTTTGCAATTTTAACTGTATTAGCATTATAAACAGCATTAAAACTTATTAATGCATTATTAATTGATTGATTGTATACTTTTTAACGTCCCTCTTCAGAATATTTAACTGATATGGAGACGTCACCATTGCCGATGAAGGGCTGCAAATTTATGCCTATGCTCGGCACTTACGGCCTTTGAGCAGGGAGGGATCTTTATCGTAACACACCTGCTGTGGCACGGGGCCTCGGTTTATACGGTCTCATCTAAAGGACCGCCCTATTTAGTCGCCTTTTACGACAAGAAAAGGGGTACTGAGGACTATTCTAACCCGGATCCAAACGGGG